>BQNB010023255.1:36560-54113 GCA_026074375.1 Tanacetum coccineum | reverse complement strand
CTGGCAAGTCTCCTTTACTATATATAAATATAAATAAATATAAATAAATATAAATAAATATATAAATATATAATAAATAGGATAATATCAATAGTAGTAGTATAGTAACCGGAAGTATCAGTCTCTCACTTCGTTATCCACAAAGTTTAAAAACAGACCCGGGTCATTCTCCCAACGAGGCGTGAAATTGACGGTTACGTTATTGGTTTGACTTTTGGATGCTTCCATGAAAGAAGGATTTGATTATGATTCTAAATCCTACGGGAAATTATGGAAATTTAAACTAAAGAGTACTTAAAACTACGGGAAAATCATAAAAAGGCTCGGGAAATTAAACCTAAAACTACGGGAAAGCAATAAAGGCAATGAAATAACCTAAAATTCTACGGGAAACATAAATAAAGGCTTAAAAGGGAAACCTAAGTCTACGGGAACATGTAAATTAAGGCAATTAAACTTAAAACACGAAAACGGGAACGAGAATTAAAAAACGAACGCGACTTAAAACCTAAATTATCGAAATTTAAACCTAGAATGATTTTTTAACTTTTAATTAATCCTAAGTGACTAAAAAGGAAGAACAAAGAAAACTAGACCAAAAACGGAAGTAAATTAAGCTTAAAAACGCGAAAACGAGAACGGGATTTTAATCCCGTTCTTTAAAAAACAAAATTTTGCAAAATAAACCCTACGGATGCAATTTTATTTTTCCTAGGTCCTACTTGATAAAAGAAAATTTTGAAAAAAAGAATTTTATTTTTTTGACTTTTATTTTATTTATTATGAATTAATTACTGTTTTAAAGAAATTAAATTATTAAAAATAGTAAACTAAATGAGAAAAATATGAAAAAATTACAAAAAGTACTTTGAAGGATTCTGAATCTAGGAAAAATAAAACGGGTGTGTCAGCTTATCAAATAAGCTGTGAAATAAGCCCAAATTTGGCTGAAAGCTTAATGGGCTAAAAGCCCTTATATAATTAATGTAACAAACACTAACCAGATGGCCCTACTGGTGCCGCTGGTTAGTGTGTGTGTGCTTGGGACTTGTGTGTGCTATAAGGGAGGTCATGGGTTCGAATCCCATGCCTCACCGTTTTTCAAAAACAATTTTTTTATATATATTTTTTATTTTTTTTTTTTTTTTTTTATTTTTTCTTTTATTAAATTAGAAAGAGACATAAAATAAGGCATATTTTATAACTGTGTACTTTTATAAAAAACTGTAGTTAAATCTAAGCTGAAAAGCTGAATTAAAACAAACAGATTACTTATTTTTTACTTAAGGGAAAACAAATGGCAAAACCAGTAGGCCATAAAAAAGAGCATAATAAGCGCAATAAGAAGAAAGCAAACTGTTAAGCCTCTATTTATTGTGTCAAACAAGGAAGCTTCGGTCACTCATACGATCGGAGCTTCGGTCTTTAATTAGTTAATGTTGTAATTAAATTTATCGGGAATCGGCTCGATAGATAATCTATTATTGGTATATGTTTGGGTTTAATATCCAAAAGCAAAACCCGAGCCCTTTGGGTACCTAGTTTATTTATCCCGCGCGTTTCACATTAATTGTGTAGGGCGTATGATTATATATATTTAGATCATCTTAATTAGAATATCTAAATATCATATATAGATATTTTATTTGACAAAATTCTATCTTTTTCAGTAATCTAAATTTCGTTTTCTTATTTATCTCTCAACTCTCTCTCTAATCTCATAATCTATTCGTCTCTCTCTCTCCTTCATTCTTTTTCTTTGTTTCGTCCGTCTCGGGTTATGAAGTGGAATATTAAACGGGTTTTCTACATTGGTTTATCGAATCTGCCTTCGGGTGGATTTCGTGATTTTTTTTGGTGTGATAAGCTTATACAGATTCGGCAAATCGTTGGGTTATTATGGCACTCTGGTAAAGCATTTATATTTCGGCTCATTTTGGGTGTTCCGCATCCAAAAACTTTGTTGGCAACGAACGAGTGAAAATTAAAATTGGCGGGGAGTAATTTTCGTGATCGATACGATCGACCGAGCGGACTCAAAGTATCGATCGATCGAGTGGAAAAAGTAGTTTGTTTGGATCGAACGAGTGACATACTCCCCACCCCTAATAAACTAAAACACACACACAAACCGCCATCATCTTTTAATTTTGCGGCGTGTGCTGGCGGTTCGAGGCTTTCGCTCAGATTGATTTATCATTTAGTGTGCGTCCCTTTAGCGGGAGTGACCCCTTTTGGAATTCTGCTTTTTTTTTCGCGATATTCCCTCACCTCCTTCTGGTTAAACGCGACACTTACGATGAGCAGACATCGGAACTTAGGAGTGACAAATCAAAAATCGATCATCGCAGATTACGGGCGAGGGAATGTAGGGTCCTCGAACAAACGATGTTCGAACGGTGCGTGGTTGTAAGGAGAGAAATAAAACAGAATCGATCCGAACTAGAGGCGGTTTAGAACTTTAGACGATCTGATTTGCACGAGCGGGGGGACAGGGGGGGGTAAACGGGAGAGAAAGAAAGAAAAAAAATACCTCAACAGATCGATACGAACGCGATTCGTCACGATGCGAGATCCGATGCTTATCTCTGCGATCGAAAACTAGTTGATCGAATATTAACGAGCGGGAATCGAAATAGGTTGAATGAACTAGCGGGGGATGGGAATCGAACGAGCGGGATCGATAAATCTCGAGCAGGAACTTTTGATCTGATTTAACGAGCAAATTTTTTTGGGATCCGAACGAAATTTTTTTTTTGAAATGTTGCCAGATGACGAAAAGGCGGTTTCTTGGTAAAAACGGCCATAACTTCTGATCGTAACTCAGTTTTCAGGGCCCAGTGGTGCTATCTCGTGTCGAGCTTCTCAAATTCGATAGAGAAAACGTGAAGGAATCATGCCTTGTCAACCTACCATTTGGCAGGGTTGAAGGATTTTTTACGGAGGCACAACCAAAAGCTTGTTTGTTTTCAGTGATGTATTCGACTTTTTTAAGTTTTTTTTCTGGAATCAAGAGATCTTTCCTGTTGAGTTGAGTCCCATTCATATCAAGTTTTGATGAAATCATAGGAAATGATGTTATGATCACAATGTTCAGACCTCGCACGCTCAACGTCCCAAGTGACTGGTCTGTTGGAAAATGTCTCTTCTGGACTCGTCACTCAAGGAAAAAGGCGTCAGATTATGGACATATCTTTGACCCGCGCCACCCAAGTATAAATGTTGTTAATTAGCAGAATAGACAGTTTCGTCTCAACAAGGGTTAGAATTTCTCTTCAGTCCTCTTACTAAAGAAATTATTTACAATCCAACACAACGGTAGCGATGAGGAATACAAACAATGAATCAAGCATTCCGATTTGCATCGTTTCTAGAACGATGAATTTATATTCATTTTTTGTACACCGGTACAAGAAATTGTGTAGTCTTCCTCACTCAACTTTGATAATACCGATGTTGCATTCATTTCAACCACAAAGTCTGATTATTCGATGGACCAGAGATCATACATTAGAAACAGTTCGGGGAAATCCATCCATGCCAGTTTCAAAGCAATGACGACTGTTGCCACAGATCCTGAATGTGCAGAATGTTCGCAATCCCGGTGAGTATTGTTGAACGGACGAAAAGAACAATTAAGGACTGGGCAATGGCTGTTCTGCATGGATTTGCTATGCAATGCAAGATGAACTTCATCATGTTCGACAGACCTAAAAGTCTGGGATAGTCGATCAAAACCATTTGGCAAGGACTGTTAATAACTAAAGCTAAAGTGGTTATTGGAAGTACTAGATGGTTGAATGAAGATAGACTGTCATTCGCAACTCAAAGCTCGACTTTTCTTGCTCTAAAGTTTTTGATCTGGAATCGAGGGTTTTATTGATTTTGAAGAATCGTTTGCTCTAGTTGCCTCGATTGGATAAGCAGTTGGATTTTCGATTGATCCACGCAGCACACAAGTCTTTTACAATCTTATCAGCTGGACTTGACGTGCGAAAACGCATTTCTTATGGTCCACTGATGGAGGAGGACTATGGTGCTCAGCCAGAAAGGGTTCGTTGATTCCAGATCATCCAGAAAAGTTCTACCTCTCTAAGGTAAGCTTTGTATGGATTAAAGAAGCTCCAAGAGCCTGGTCGATTTGAACTATTTCAAATTCTGTTGCCAAAGTCTTTACGAAGTACAATTGACCCACACTCTATTCTAGATAAAATACGGATGAGGTATTCTAACTTGTGCAAATTTACGTTGATGACATAATTTTTGGATCAACAAAACCTTTTATATTCTAAAATACGATTTGAAAAAAATTTAATGCACTGTAGATTTGAAAGTCCTTAATGGGGGTAGATGAAATTATTTTTAGGACTTCAGATCCATACAGTCCCCATAGGGTATTTTTATCAATAGGCCAAGTAGCCTTTGGAGATTCTTTATGAAAAAAGCATAATATGGACAAATGTCACCCATTGGTCTCCATTGGCTACAAAACCTAAACTAGATGTAGATTTGTGTGGAGAACCCGTAGACCAATTGTTCTAGGTTTAGTAAAATAGGTCACTCATGTAACTTGACATTCTAGTAGACCAGACTTAGTGCAAGCAGTATGCCTATTTCTGTGCACTGTTATCAAGCTCTTACTACGACCAATCTCAAATACTCAAAGAGGTTTTGAAAGAATTTTCGGAAATACCTAAAGTGGTAACATTACATGGGACTCGGTTTCAAAAGGATTATGGCTTCTTGACTAACTGCATTTTCAGACCGCTGATCATGACGGACGCCTTGATACTCGGAAAAATCAACTTAGGAGGGATACAGTTCCTTGGTGATAAACTTGTAAGCTGGATGTCAAGAGAAGAATAACAAAACTGCAATGCACTTGTCTTCAGCAGAGGCCTGAGTATGGGGCCGTTATCTGCCAGTTGTGCTCAAGTAATTGGAAATGGAGGACCAAATTCAAGATTTTGGCTTATCTACAACAAAATAAAATACCCGTTGTATTGCGGCTCTCAGTTCAGCCCATAGCAATCTCATGCTAACCCCGTACAAACACTCACGGACACAAAGCAATCCAAACTCGGTATCATTTCATAAAGGAAACAGGTTGGAAATGGTATAATTGGTGAATTATATTTTGTCAGTAATCTGAATACCAATTAGAATGTATGTTTACCCAAAGCCCTTCCTGAGGGATAGGTTTATAGTATCTTGTCAGAAGGATTGGTATGAGAAGTTTGACTCCAGCGGAATGGATAGGTTCTAACAAAATGAGGACTGCTTGATATCATTCATCAAACAATCACCATGTAACTTATTTTTTGAAAAAAGCAAAATAAAAAAATATATCAACTTTTCAAAAAGAAAATACAAAAATCTGTAAATCAGAAATTTCAAAAAGAAAGTTCTTATCGACATGTTACTCTTGGAATCGATAAACATTTACGTGCTTAGAAATTTTTTCTTTTTTGGTCGATTAACATTTGACACGGTGTGTGTAAATGAAGTTCGAGCGGGAGAGTTGCAAATAGTTTCAAAACATGTAAATTTTAAGTTTCTAAATGGCTCTATGTACAAATGTCAGACATAAACCCGGACTTCAAATAAAGGAAGGTTTATAAATTATCCTCACAACGAGAAAATTAACGTTTCTCGGTCTTGAGCTGTTCTTACAAGACATTCAATTTCTTTAGCTCAAGAAAAAGGATAGTGTACGTTTCAGTGCGATTACACTTACGTTAGAAAGGAGTCTTAAAATCGGTTTTTTTTTCAAAAACGGTTGAACATAATTTTCAAGAATTTCTCGATGAAATTCATAATCTTTCAAAATTGTGTGTTCAACACTTCCATCCCTCACAATTTTTTTAAAAGACAACAATTTTCAAAATTGATCCTATTTTTGAGGGGGAGTTTTTCGAAAAACAAAGTTTTAATGTTCTTGGATACATCATCAACGACCATTCTTATGTATTCAAAACATTATCAAAATGTTCCAAACCATTCATGCTGACCATATCTTCTCCCACAGTTTTTAAAGATATATTTTAATCACAAGGTATTTTAAAAACTAAGTGTTTATTATTTAAAATAAGGGGAGAAAATGTATTTAATTTAATATATGTCTAAATGACTCAAAGTGCTGAAACAGTAAGAAAAGGTTTTAGGTTCTATCTTTATAATCCCAAATACTTTCTTAATTACACGACGATTCTGAAGTGTCATAAGGGGTTAGGTTAGGAATCAATCCTTTTTGATTTCAACCAGGAACCGGAGGATCTACCCAAGGATAATCCTAAGATTAGAAATAGATCCTTAGGTATGATGGAGATGAATGTATATGGGAATTAATGCCCGACTAAGTGTGAGTTAACAACTGGAACTATACAACAAGGTAGTTAAGTATGACGTCTTGTAAGCATTGAAGGCTGTTTGAAAGAATTTAAAAGAAATGTATGGATAAAGGGGTCTAAGAAAGAAGCCCTCCAAACAACTTAAGGCAGAAATACCGTAGTCAATACATATGCTTTCAGAAGCACAAGTATGATTGCTGGTTAGTGAAAACGGACATCATGGCCCAGTGATGCAATGCACAAACCCTTCCCAGCCATTCGGGATTCTCTTAACAGGAAGCAACTTCGTCTCATTTTGTCACGGAGATAAAACACGTTATCTATTGACATATCATTCCGAGATTGTTGAATATTGAAAGGTGGCTGTTCTGCTCAAGCCTCCGAGTACATAGAATCCATAAATGCACTATTCGAGATTAGAGCCAAGAGATCAATCAAAATCTTGTTTGGGAAACTTTCCTTTCCAAAAACTGTTGTATCTCATCAGGTTCACAAGCTGTTATCAAGGTCCTACGCAATATCTTTGTTTTTTGCCAGAACATGCAGAGTGATACTCTTTAGTATTTACAATGAACGAATGGAAATCTTCGTGTCATATTCAAACAGCACTGCGGTTGGTGTGACTTGCGGAGATTCTATATGAATCAATACTTGTATGACAAACTGGATATCGATTTGGTCCAGTAAATGAATTGACTGGTTGATGAATTTTGATAAAAACATGACAAGCTCGATTTGTTACAAAAACTCTTTAAGAGGGACTACTGTCGATTTGATTTTCAATCTATTTTTTCTAGTTTTTCACTAACAGTAAACATGCAGGTTAATCGGTGGTTTATCAGGCAACCTCAATCACTATTCAATATTGGCTCCAATCTACGAAGTACAATACTATCTGAAAGCTCAAGATTTTAAAGACAAAGACTTCCGCAAACTCTGATTTGAAGTCTTTCAAGATATTGCCAAAGTTTGAGCATGTTTGGTCAAAAACAAAAGATACGGCAAGATGGCAAAGACGATAAAAAAGACAATGACAATATGCGCTCAATAGTCAAGGATCGCAAAAACAATTGAAGGAATCAAGCATTAAAACATACAACCGAAGACATAAGACCATGGGACTATCGAGCCTTAAACGACAAAAAAGCAAATCTCACTGATCTCATGAAGGAGTGGCATCATGAGAACTCTACTTAGGAGGTCCGGAGATTGTTTGCCTCTATTTTATTGAGTTAAAATAATGGATGCGCGTTCCCCGTGTGCACGACCTCACTTCTGGGGAGATTGTTAGCCTCAATTTATTGAGGCTTCAAACAAGGATGTCGGTCACTCTACGATGAGCTCTGGTCTTTAATTAGTTAATGTGTAATTAAATATTATAGGGAATTTGGGCTAGATAGATAATCTAATATTGTATATGTTTGTGTTTAATCCAAAGCAAATACCCGAGCCGGTGATGTCCTAGTTATATATCCCGCGCGTTTCACATTAAATGTGTGGGTATTATATATTTAGATATTTTCGTAAAAATATTAATTATATTTATAGATATTTTCATATGAAAATATCTTGTTTTTTTTTTTAAAATATAATTTTTTCTTTTCTCCTCTCAACTCTCTCTACTTACTCTCTCTCTATTTCGTCTCTCTCTCTCTTCTTTTATTGTTTTCGTGGTTGGGGATATGATGTGGAAGTTTTAAACGGGCCCCCCTAATTCTACACAAAACAAAGATACTCAACCACACCCAAAAGCACTTATGATACAATAAAAAGCCAAGAAATCAAAACTGAAATGCTCTGATAGCTTTATAATCACCTTTTGGCTATAAGACTTAAACCAAACAGCCTAAGGGACACTTTTGAGCTTAATTTTAAGCCTCTTAGTGTGATCCTTATGGCTTAAGGGCTTATATGACCTTAAACGCTAGTCCTTATAAAGCTACAATAAACGTCATTTAATAAGTATTTTGATAAAGGCATTTGACCTTTCAAAAAGACTGATGAAAAAAATACCTAACAACTAGCCAATGTAAGTGTCTTTGCAATACTTGTTTTTGACCATTTGTTGCTTTAAATCAATGAACAGTGAAGGAAACTTAAATACCAGATTTTAGACTTGAAAATAAACTCATTTTGAACTTGAAAATATGCTACTTAAACCTTAAAACTTAAAATCCTAGTTAATGCATTCTTAAACAAAATAATTACCACAGACATGAGAGTTTGGTTATGAAAACTTGAAAACTAAGTTATACTTAATCTTAGCTTAATAAAACTACGACTTAGGACTAATATGAGCTTATGAAACTAACCTTAATAACCAAAAGACAAATTCTCCTCATTTGACCCGTTTTGGGTCCTTGACCCAAACACCCCTTTAAAAGGCATTTTGACATTTTTAAGCTACACAAACTGATTTAAGCAAGAACTTATGATAACCAGGTGACAACCATACATTCAATATATATAGCATAAAAATAGCTAAAACACACAGATTTTAAGCAAAGAAATAAGCTAGAATCCAAGTAAGCAGTTTTTTTTTTTTAAAAAGGAAATGACAAATTGCTTAAAAAAGCTTTAAACTTAAATTTTTCATTAAAACGGTAAAAAGATTACAGATTCAAAGTTAAATTGATCAGATTTTTAAAGAATAAATAACATAACATTTAAAAAACATTAAAACTAAAACTAATCTACTCCATTGTGTGTTTCTTGGTGTGTTTTTTATTGTGAGAGAGCTCAAAATCTCATATCTGGACCTTAATCTGCCTTGGCCTCCAATCCAAATGATCCCAACCCTCAATTTTTTGTCTCGACCCTTTAACCAATGGGAAATTATGGGATTGCCACAGTGTACATAAGCCATGTGGGGGTGGGATTATGTGGGGTTGAATAGGTTAAGAGAGTGTGAAGGTCTTATGTCGTGTACAGTGAGTGAGTGTGACTAGGGATTGTACAGTGCATAGGTTAGTTTGGCAGGAAAAAGGTCTATAAAGGGTGAGCATGGGTGAAAGTTTGGGGATATGAAAATATTTAGTCCATCTGGTTTATGTGATTTGCAAAGTTTAGTCCTTTGTTTGGCAAGTTATGCCCTTATAGTTTGTAAAAATGATTGCACCGTCAGTCCTTAAGGGACTAACGATGTAAGGGTGCAATGTGTAACGTTTTAAGTGCCTTGATTTGGTTTGGGCTAAGTAATGGGCCGGGTATGTTAAAAAAAGGGAATTGGGATGTTGGGCTTATGTATTAAAAAATGGGTTTAGTATATAGGTGGGCTGACCTGGGCCTACTAGGTGGGTACGGGTGGGCCCACTTTTGACCAATTTAGGTTTTCGGTTGTTTTTCGATGCCTTTCCAAATGCGTATCTCGGGGTTGATTTATTATATGACAAAACGTTGTCGAGTCGATCCAGAAATGTCCGTTTTAGCTCTGTTTTTAACCCTTTTGTACCTGTGGCCTTGGTTTTTCATGCTCTTTCCAATTCCGTGCTCAGTTTTGTTCGGTTTGGCTTTATTTTTGTCCTTTTGTCCTTTTCTTGATTATCCGTTGCCTGCACAATATAAGTGAAAACATATAAATACAATGTATTTTTGGTACGTTTTTTGTTATTTAAGTCCGGTTTTAATGGAAAATGGTATGTGTAATTAAGCACATACCAAAATCTCCCATACTAAACAATTGCGTGTCCTCACGCAATGCCATAAGTAAACACTTAAGAAAACCAAGAATCTCAATCCCCCTCGACTAATAATCTCAAAAAGTAGCTAAGTGTTCGTCAAGGGGAATTAAAGAATCAATAGTTTAGAAAAGCCCCGTTTTTACCATTTTTAAATATATACACTAACTACCACTAATATTTTTGTTCTTTTTTTTCAATTTTTTGTACTTTTCTTTTTAAAGCAACTAACTAACATATTTGACTTTCGTTATTTTTATAACTTTTAGGGATCATAGAACAAGATGCATTTTAATCCTAAAATGCCCCAAAAAGGATAAATTCATCGTTCCTGACTTTTCACTTATTCCAAACCAAGCTTAAAACGAAATCACCGTTAAATATAAGTTAAGATGCTAACACTACTCATATTTGTAACTTGTGAACTTTTCACTCCCGACAATTATTATATATATTAGGTGAATGTGCCATTTTGAATTTCAACTATGGATCAACGTTTTGCAAAATTCTATGCTTCACGTTCCACCCGAGAATAATGAGTTTGAAGGCGAGATCATCCCATATAGCGACTTTCGTCTCGGTACATCCCAACCTTGTGGCTAAGTGACCAGGCTTTAGACACCCCACAGAGACTAGTATCGGGACTCACGGACGTTCGGTTTCTAAACCCTTGGATTTCCCGTATATACATAAAATCACAATTTAAAAACGGAATAGTCTTAGTTCAAAAGCATATTTAAATTTAAGAAAAAGAGATTTTCCCTATATTTATTAAATCAAGTTTACTACACTTAATATAATTACACATCCATTAAACTAATGAAATCCTCGACCTTTTAGAAGGCTGCAACATCGGTTGTGAGCCGGCATGATGCAGCAAACTTTTATCAGTCTCGGATAATTACTATGTGCCTTATTTAGAAGACTGCAACATCGGTTGTGAGCCGGAAAGATGCAGTAAACTTTTATCAGCCCATAGTTTATTATTATTACTACCACATTTTTCATCATTTTTTTAACTTTATATTACCATGATATAGAGAAAATTTCGTTTTAGAAAATTTAAGTATAAATTTGAACTAAAATTATTGATATCGACTATACTTTAAAATTTATTGATTTAAGTTTAATTTTCGAAGAGAGCACGTATTATTAATCCGGTTAGAAGCTTCTGGGAAAGAAAAGCACAAACTACACTTATGAGCTCTTAAGATTTCTAACTAATCCTTGTTTAATATCTAACTCATACTTAGCTCTATTATTTTCCATTCTTCGCAAAGATCCGCGAATGCTTAGTCTAAAAGTTAAGGAACAAGCTAGAGCTCAACACGCTAGATCGAGTCAAAATTTATTCTTATTCTACCCAGCAGGAAAGTCAAAATTATGACAAAACACTTATTTTATTTTTTGAAAATTTTTAAATTTTTTCATTTTTTGGTATTTTGGTGGTAAAAACGGGATTACGTGAAAACAACGGCTGCAGGCATAATCAAATCGATAGATCCCCCCATACTAGAACCAAACACTATCCTCAATGTTTTAAGAAGGGTCTCTACGTAAATCCTAAGCCGTTTATTAAGTATTCTTAAAGATAAACATTAGTCGATAAGATTTGGATATTGGATTCCTAAAATGAAGCTGAGGATGTGAAGCTCGAGTGATCGAAGGACAAAACCTCGAGCACAAGAGGCTTCAAAAATCCAGGACAATCCTGGACATACAATCACAAAACACAAAACACGGAAAATGGAAGAGGCGAGCCTCTCTCACAACACACTTATTCATTACTACTATTATAATTAGATTAAGATAAACATGGGTTGCCCACCCCGAGCGCTTTTTAGGTCACTTAGCTTGACCGTCCCCATACTTGAACTGGTCAAGGGGGATAGAAATGGAGCACGGAAAATCAAAATCAGGATGTCCTTCTCCATTTGAGCAAAGAAAAAATCTAATCAGGCTTTTTCAAAAATTTTAATGACTATGAATCAGCGTTAGGGCCCCATGAAGATAATTACTGGGAGAGAGAAGTATGAACTCCTTTAGAAGTGGAATCCTCGGGTTGAAATTTTTTTTCTCATTTTCGGATGAAACTGATGAGTAGGAGTTTCGGACCCTGGAAATTCTTTGTCGAAAGGAAAGTTCTATTAATAAGAAAGTGGGAGGTTAAAAATCCTCAGAATTAAAGAGCATTCGTCTAGCTTCTTTACTATTCTTATCAGTGTTACACAATTGGTGATGCAAAATGGTTTCATGAATGAGTATACCGGACCTTACATATCTTGTCCTCGTTATTGGTTTTGAAAGCAAAGCATCCAACCTTGAAAATCCTCATAGAAAACGATGTCACAATTCGTGGAAAAAGGAAGGAAATCCACTTGATCCAAGTGGATTCATAGTTCTCAATCAAGATTTAGACTCTTTTGATTTTCTCTTCCTTGGAGTCAAAAGGATCATCATACAGTATCTCATTATACTGTCTCAAGATCAAAAAAGTTATCATCATAATCATCTCATAATGGTGGAGTGTGTAAATCAGAGCGATGTTCATCGGTTGTGAAATCTTCAGAAAGGGTATCAACAAGATTGTCATCAGGAGAAGTTTTATCAACCGAATCTTTGAGAATAGAATCCATTTCCTTGATAAGATCATGGTTAAGAAAATATTCTATCTCTCTAAGATCGGATTTGATATAAAAGGGAAGGTAATTAATTCCTGGTGGAAATGAAAAATGAGCGAGTTCATCGGTGAACTCCTTAAGAAAATAGTCGCTAGTCTTAGAATTCAGGAGACTAGGTGAAGAAGAAGTGGTATTGCCACTTAAAGGATTATCATGATATGGAGGGAGATCTTTGGTTTTATCAAGATTTAGCGAGTTCTCAATAATGTCTCCCTCCGGATCAAAGATATCATCATGAGAAGTAAGAGAAGAAGTGGGATTGCCACTTGGATGATTGGTAATCTTTTCATTTGCCAACAAATCTTCAAGATATTTTTCGTGTGAAATATTGTAGATATCAATAATGTTGATTGATTCTTTTTGAGGTGTATTAGAATATCTTGAAGTATCATTTCTCATATTCAAGATCAATCTTTCGTCACCGTCACGGAGAATCATCTCTTCTCCGTGAACGTCAATCAAAGCACGAGCGGTCCGTAAGAAAGGTCTCCCCAAGATGAGGGGGACTCGAGGATCGCTTTCATAATCAACGATGACAAAATCGACGAGGAATGTGAACTTTCCAACCGGGACAAAGACATCTCTTGCAATTCCAGCCGATGTACAAATTGTCCGGTTAGCTAGTTCAAGGGTCATGCGGGTGGAAATAAGCTCGGGTAAACCTAACTTTTTCCAAACCGAGAGTGGCATTAAGTTAATGCTAGCACCTAGATCGGCTAGGGCCTTGCACTTGAGCTCACTAAAACCACACAGAATGAGAAATTTCCCAGGGTCTCCAAGTTTCTCGAGTAACTTCTTAAGGATAACCGCTGAGCAATTTTCATTGAGGGGTGTATTTGCTAGCTCTAAAAGTTTCTCCTTATTGGAAAGGAGACTTTTAAGCATCTTTTGGTATTTTAGGATTAGAACTAATGCATTGGCAAGAGTGATATTAATGTGAAGTTGTTTAAACATTTGCCAAATTTTGTGAATTTGGATTTCATCTTTTTCTTTTTGTTTTTCTTGGTTCATTCTTGACTGATAAGGGATATGAGGGTGACGAGAATCCCTTTGGTAAACCACATAATTTCTTTGTGACGGAGGTTTAGCTTTTTGGACATATTGTATTCGAGATTTTATTAGGTATATGACAAGATACGTATCCTGGGGGCACTTATTATTTGCGAGCATATAAAAAGATATATGCATTATCTAAATTGATCCATATTTCGTCCATAGGATCGGTGTCACGAGCTTAATGAAATATTCCTGAAATGACTTGTATGATTAACAAGTTCATCATTAAATCACTATTTATACTTGTGTTCTAACTTATTCATATAAACTCTATGAATTCACTCAACCATTATGTTGAATTTTTATCATGTTTTATCTCATGCAATCAGGGTTAAAGACTTGGAGCACACGAGGAGGAGCTTGCGCTAAAATATTTTGTTGACTTGTTTTATGTTCCATTCCTCAAAAGTACATTTGCTTATGGTTGTGGTTTTTAAAAACTTGTAATAAACTAAAAGTGTATTTGGTAAACCTTCTGTGGATATTGTTTTAGTACTCTGAATTTTCATTAATGGGACAATGTTGTAAACGTCTCTTTCGAGTCGTTCTTTATTTACTTATGATTTTGTACTATGAACTAACACCCAACTATTGGTTCCGCTGCATGTTAAATTTAGGATAAATTCACCAGAGTCCAAAGCTTTTGTAATTTGAATTGCATTAGCTCATTCTGCATGGCTTCTATCCAGCTTGGATCCTTCAATGCATGAATTACCTTTTTGGGTTCTTCTTGTAATAAAAAGCAAGCAAACAAGCAGTTTTGAAAGTCTTTATCGTTTATTCTTTGCTAAACTGAAAACCTAACAAACCTTGCTTCTTAAAATTCTTTGTCATCTTTTGTTTTGAGGTGCCTGAATGCAAGGTCTCTAATAATTTGTTCAATCTGGGATGATCTTTGTGTATTTTTTTAGTTGGAATAGGACTGACAGACATAAATGCATCTAAATTGTTCACGTCAGCCTCTGCACCAACATCTTCATCATCATCTTAATAAACAATATCTTCCAATTCAGGCATATTTGGATCATTTGGAAGTTCAATGCTTGTTTTTGGATCAACAACATGAACTTTCTATTCCAAGTAGCTATAAACAGTTGAAACTTAACAGCATATTATTAACATGTTAATGTTGTTTCCATCATAGCAGTATTAATATTGTTGTGCTGGGGGGGGGGGGGTGTGTTAATATTCATTCATCCTTCTCTTGATTAATTCTTGGCTCCTCTGTACTTGGAACCTCACTATCTTTCCCTTTAGTTTGATTTTCACTTTCATTCCTTGGATCTTCAGCATCCTTCTTTTCCTCCTCCTTGATGGTTTGAATCCAGCATTAGGATAATCCTTTGAATTCTGAGAGAATAGTGGATCAGCAGGCCACATTGGTAGCAAAATGTAATCTTTGCTAGGTACTGTCTCCATTCTAGCTTTACCTGCATTATCACATGCTTTTGTACTTACATTACCATTAGATGATTCCTTCAACAACTGGCTTTTGTTCATAGATTTTGTTAGTGCATCTATATCAAAAGCCAATTTGGTCACTTCTGCAATTATTACGGTGTATTCTACTAAATTAAAAAATGCATGTTCTCTTTCTATATCCCTAGTTTATATTAAATACTCTGAATGCTTTGCTATTGGTAGAGTATCTATAAAGAAACCCTCTTTAAAAGCCTTCATCAAATTTAACTAGGATGATCTATTGGTATTAAGGATTGTAATAGGCACCCATGGTTCACAAAAGCTTAAGGCAGGTTTTCTACCTAGAAAAAGTTCATAAGGGGTCTTGTTGTGAGGCTTGATAACTAACACCCTATTTTGGACATAACAACCTGTATTAACTGTTTAAGCCCAAAAAGTTGTTAGCAATTTTGAATCAGTTAGCATAGTCCTAGCAGCCTCTATTAGTGTCTTATTTCTCCTTTCAGCTACTCTATTTTGTTGCGGAGTTCTAGCAACACTAAATTCCCTCTTAATACCCTTCATTTCATAGAACTGATTCATGACTCTATTCTTGAATTCAGTCCCATTGTCACATCTAATCACTTTCACCCTAAGGTCTATTAGATTTTCTATGCCTGTTATGAATGTTTTAAGGATTTCACTAGTTTTATCCTTAGTGGCTAAA
The DNA here is from genome assembly GCA_026074375.1 of Tanacetum coccineum. Classification (NCBI taxonomy): domain Eukaryota; kingdom Viridiplantae; phylum Streptophyta; class Magnoliopsida; order Asterales; family Asteraceae; genus Tanacetum; species Tanacetum coccineum. The sequence continues at coordinate 38,221 of BQNB010023255.1, read as the reverse complement.
AAGAAAACCCAACTAAACCTACTAAAATTATCTGTAACAACTAGGCAATACATCTTCTTCATTAAACTCTTTACAAATGTTAGGCCAAACAAATCCATGTGCAACATTTGTAATGGCCGGCTGATTAAACTGATTGTTTTGGTCTTACAAGAAGCTTTGTGTTGCTTTCCCTTCTGACAAGCAACACAGGTTTGATTAATTTCAAAAAGTTTTAAAGGTGAACCTCTTACAAGGTTTCCCCTTACCAGTTTATTCATTGTTTTGAAGTTTACATGTCCAAGCCTCTTATGCCAAAGATTAGAATCATCTGGTGTGGCTTTTGTAAAGAGACAAGTGAGACCTCCTTGAGGAACAACATTCTTTAAATCAATAATGTACATGTTATCTTTTCTAGGAACTTTAAGTAAAACATGATTTTCATCAGTTAACTTTTAGTCTGGAGACAGAATAACACATTTAATATCAGTAAAAAGAACACTATTCTTCTTGTCACACATTTGTAAGACACTGAAGAGGTTAAAATTTAGTTCCTTTACAAAATACACATCTTCAAAATCCAATTTACTAGTTCTTATTTTACCTTTCCTAATAATTTTCCCTCCTTTGGAATTACCTCCAAAGGCAACAAATCCTCCATCAATTTCTTCATAATCTGTAAGATAGGATCTATTTCCTGTCATGTGCCTAGAGCATCCACTGTTAATCACTCCTTTATCCTTTAAATGTTGCTGTGGATTGCCCTACACATAATGGTAGGAAAATTAGTTTCTTTTGGGGACCCAAGCCATTACTGACTTGGATCTGCCTAGTTCATCAATATAGTCAAATCTTTTAAAGGACATTGATGCACCATTATTTCTAGAGACATGGTCTAAAACTTTGTGCTTTGGTCTCCAAACCCAACATGCTGAGGCCTTAACAGCATTTCCCCTGTCTCCCTTAACAGTACTAAGAACAGCTTTTGGCCTAGCAGTATTAACTACTGTATTTGGCCTAGCAGAATTAACTACTGCATTTGGCCTAGCAGAATTAATATTTTTATCATTAACAATATTAACCCTCTTAATAAAATTACTGTTATTAGCTGCTGTTATTTGGTTGAATATGCATTATTAATAACATTTTTCATGGGTCCTGCATTATTCACTACTGTTTTTAGTTGAACAGTATTAACTCGTCTAGCAGCATTAAGTGAAATTGGGCCAGACCTAGTTAAGACTGTTCTTGGAACTATGCTCCTTTTTGGACTGGGGTGAGTTACTTTAGAGAAATTCTATTTGTTCACCCTTTGAACATTGGTCCAAACTGGTTTTTCAAACCTTTGATTATTATACCAGTTATTGCAATCTTTCCTCAAATGTTCAAAACTACCACACACATGACAAGCTTTGTTGAACATCTCAAAATTATTTCCTAATTTTTAAGACATCTGCTGGTTCTAATTTCTCTTGTTTCCTCTAGGACTAGGTGTGTTTTGCTTATTTTTATCAATTGATGTGTTCCTAGGAGATTTTACTTGCTTAGTAGAATTAACAAAGTTTATCTTAGCAAAACTAGGTTTATTAAACATCTCAACAATTTTAATCTTAGGCACATCTTCTTCCTCACTTTTTGACACCCAATCCTCAATAATTGGGGCTCTATTTTCTTTGCTAGCAGTC
>BQNB010023255.1:3784-33345 GCA_026074375.1 Tanacetum coccineum | reverse complement strand
AAAAAATCAAATTAAATAAAGAAAAAGTTGAGGAATCTAAAAATATAAAAAGCCCTAAAAGTTACTGTAGCAAATTATAGTAATTAAACTAATTAAAATTAAACCTAAAACTAAATTAAATTAAATTAAATAACTAACTAACCTAACTGGCAAGGACTAACAGTGAAAAGGACACAAGGACAAACGGGGTAACAGGCTAACTAACCACAGGGACTAACTATGCTAACTATAAAAGAGGAAATTACATAAATGGTCCCTGAAGTGGACCCCGATTACAAGAAGGGTCCAAAGTGCTTATTAGCAAAAAGCTAAAGAAGCAAAGTTGTAAAGGGGCTTAAGGGGAATATTTTTAATAAGAGGCACAAAAGCTGAAACTCACTTAATAAGCCAGAAATGTGGCTTATTGGACTGACAGAAAGCTAATAAGCTTAAAAGCTTATTGAGCTTTTTCTTGGAGCTTAAGAGCTCAATATAAGCTGAAAATGGATTTAACTAACAATACTAAGCTATGTCTACCTATTTTAACTAAATTCAACAGAAATAAGCCCTAAAATAAGCTAATACAAGAACAAGCTAATCAAAAATGTTTATATAAAAAAAACAGAAAAAGGTGACTTTTGAGCTTATATTAAGCTGAATAAATAAGCTAACTAATGGAAATAAGCTGCTAAACCTAATAAGCCTACCTATAAGCTATGTAAATAAGCAATAAAAACATGAGGCCCAATATAAAATAAGCTAGAAAAAGGGTGCTGAATACTGGTTTCAGCACCAGGGGAGAAACAAACACAGCCTTAAGGGCTTTTTGAGCTTATCTTAATAAGCACAAGAGTGCTTTTTAGCCAAAACCAAACATAAACAGATTAAAAAGGATGACTAGTGAGCTTATTTCCAAAGGATGAGGGTTTAGAAAGCAATATAAGCTGCTGAATTTGTGGCTTAAACTTGGGGGTTCTTAAAAAATTTGCAAAGACAAAATTTTGACTTATAATGTCAAATTAAAGGGGACAGAACAAATGGTGTTCTAAAAGGGCTAGAAACAACACAATAAGCACACAAAGAGAGTGCTTAAGCTGCTTAAGCAGCTTAAGCCTTTAAGCTCAAGTTGGCTTATTCAAATTTTGACAGAAAACCAAAAGGACTTAAAAACTTATTTTAGAACTAAAAGTGGTGATGTAAGTGGCTAGATTAACCCCACACACTCAGCCTAAAATGGCTGAGTGCTTGTGACCCATACCACAACCAAAATGATCCATTTTGAACTTTTACCAAACACCCCCTTAAATAAGTCAAAAAGCTTTTTTACTTGATTTTACTTAAAAATAATTAAGGTAGATTGATGTTAGTGACAGTAGGGTTAAAAAGAAACAAGGTAACACAAATTTGCTAGATTAACAAGGGATTTAAGAGCCGAATTTTATTGAAAATAACAAGAAACTCAACTTCAACTCCAAAACTTGAATTAGAATTTTAAAAACAGTACAATACACTTGAAAAGAAAGCTGGAAATCGAAATTACAAGTTGATTAAAATTTGAATAAAAATAAGCTAAGAAAAAACTAGTGTGTGGTCTTCGGGTGTGTTTTCTTGTTTATATAGAAGTCCAAGGTCCTCTTTTCTTGAACCTTTGTGTTTCTTGTGTGAGTGTGAAGCTCAGCATCAAATCCTAGCCCTCCATTTCTTTTGTGTTTCTTTTAAGTGCTCAATCCGCCATTGATATTTCTCGGGTTGAGGGGGATTGCCAACTTGGCAGGTTTAAAGGTTAGTGGAAGGTGGGTTTAGGTTGGGACTGGATTAAGGGAAGGTTGGGTAAAAGAAAGAGTGGCTACATGTGATGGTGGGGGGTTCTAGGAGGTTGGCGGGAATGGTTGGGGAAGGGAGGCTGTTATTGGCTAGCAGTTTTTAAAAAGTTTCAAAAGGGCAAAAAGAAACCCCCAACTTCTAGTCACTTGCCACTCTTTTGTTTCTTTTCTTTTTTAGTTGTAAACAAGTTCGGAAATTGGCAAAAGCAGCCCTTGTGTTTTAAAAACAAAGAATTAAAGAAAGAATGGTGTATTGGCAGAACTGGCCCTTACCTTTTATAAAGAGAAAACATTTTGTAAATTTGCAAATTCAGTCCTTCTCTTTTTTTTTAAAACACTTTTCCTTTATAAAACATTTTCAAAATTGACAATTTCAGTCCCTGAGGTTTTATAAAAAATTGTTTTGGGCCAGGGTCTGGGCTTGGGTTATGTATTGGGCCCAACTGGGTGTGCTTGGGCCCAATAAGGGTTTGTGGGCTTGTATTGGGCCCAATTAAGTGTGTCTGGGCCCAATAAGGTTTAGGCTTATGTTATTGGGCTTTTTAAGGCCCAATAAGGTTTGGGTGGGTTTTGTGTGTACAATGGCTGAGATTGGCTTGTTCAAGGGCTAGGATCGGGCCTTCAAAGTCTTCATAGTCTCTGTCAATTGCACACAAATGGGCTGTTGTCATTGATTGAGGGCCCATTTGGTCTTCACAGTCTTCATTGATATACACACAATTTCAAACTTCCCACTCACACGCAATAAATCTCTCGCACCCACCTCTCCAACACCACACCCTTTCACTCAAAAAATCATAATCTAAATAATCTAATCAAATCAAATCAAATCAACAAATTTCAACATAAATTCACAAATACCAACCCCTCAAACCAACCATCATCCATTAAAATATAAAATTAAAATAAAAACTACCAAAAAATTAACACCTTCATACTGTGTGTGTGTGTGTGTCCCCCCCCTCTACACAAATTCCAAAACCTATCTCTCTCATATAGGAGAGAACTCCACTCCCAATAAGAAACCCTTACCATTACTTATACAACCTCCCACCCCATCCAACACCTAAATATGATGTCCATAACCCCCTCAATCAATAATAATACAATCATCAAATAATTCTGTCTACATTCCTACCCCACTACCAACACCCAAAACCCCTCAACACCTGCAGAGTCCCTCTACATCAGCTATGCCGTAGTCTGACTACATCATAGTAAACATCCCTCCACTAATTCCCCTCCCTATCCCTATGTTCCTCTCTACCACCATCGACACCCCATACCCACAGAAAATCTCAGATACTATATCTCACGTGTGACTAATATATTCTATGTACTCTCTAGTGACATATATGTCTCCAGTAACTCACATCAATCACACGACCTACTCATCTTATCACAAAAGTGATCACCACACCCACCTCCCGAGAATATGCACTCTCACCTGCACAGTCTACCAAGTCCATAATGGTAATCTTCACCTCCATCCACGCAATACCCATAACGTCTTACCTAACATCCTTTCATCAAGTCATACACTACCATATCCCCGTATAATCTACACTCTGTAGTAACACGTCTCTCTCCCCCCCACAACCCTACCATACCTACATGTTGTTATCAGATGTCCTAGACCATTATGCACACACACCCACTCCACTTACTCCTCTCCGATCCACATATCTCGTGCCTCTAAAAAGATATCACTGACCTAATCTGTGTCTCTGCAAGTACGCTACCTCCACAGTACACACAAGACTCCAAACATACTCAACCACTTAAAATCGTGTGATCTACATGTGAAGATGTCACCACTTATCCACAAAAAACCCACAATAACTAAACCCAACAAAAAAATCACTCCCTCTTCACATTAACAAACCCCAAAATAATATAGACGTCATACCTCCTAAACTCTGCAATAATTAATATCCTCCAGTACACAAGTCCAGTATACAATTTGTGTGACTGTATACCCTATAACCAATAAATATCCAATACACTAACAGTAATCAACATAATCCTCTTCACACCTTATATACAATGAAGAGAACTCTGTAACGTGAGCCTACTCTAATATTAAACACATACTCTTCATTGTGAATTATGTACGTCACACACAACTCAAGATAAGTCTCTCTAATACAGAACTGTAGTAAATAATACCCATCGACGCTCAACAATGTAACACTTCTCACCACATGCACTAACCCTAAAGATGCTAACGAGAGAAAATATCCAGTGTGACAAAATCTCTACAATATCATCCCACCACACACACACCTTCCGAATGACCTCACAACAAATCCAGCTGTGTATAACAGATAAAATAACACCACCCAATGCTACTCACACCAACCAACACGTACCACACATCTCCATCACCTGTTACACAAATATTTCTCATACCAATCCCACACATACATACCCAGACTCACCCACCCCACCCACTATCATCTAACACATCTCTCCATCCATACCTACAATCACCAACAAACCACATAATGCTACACACCAAAAACACGCCTACAGTCACACCCCCGTGTCACTCCCTCCACAACTATCACCACACAATCCTATCTCACCTTCAAGACAGTCCCATCATCAACTAAAATCCCATACACCGCGTCAAATCTATACATACACCAATCAAACTCACAAAAGTCACATGCTAGATCGTTCTATATAATATCAGAAAACTTCAAATACCCTACTCGCATCAAACTCCCACGTGTTGATACGACATCACCCGCTATACTACCTCTAGTGAACACCATCTCTCTAAAATCCCATCCCATATCTGACAGTACCACTACTCCATCACACGATGACTCTCTATCCTCTATCTTATCTCGCTCGTCAATCCAGATACTCACAGTGTCAAGACATACGTCTTGACCATCATCCGCGAACGCTTCTATTCAATACCTTGATATATGTCACCCAGCCAATAACCGTGTCCTAAGCAACATACATCCACTCACAACATACCACCTATAATCTCTCTACTCTTTAAACCATACTGTTAAGTACAGTAGTGTGTATCTACACTAGCATCAACTGCTATTATGTATTGTCTGTCACTATACATATGTGTTAGGAGTAGTTGAAGTTTTTTGTGTAGTGACGTGTACTCCATGATGCACCTAGAATTCACACACTCATGTGTGTGTGCTGTCTATGTTGTCTCTACTATCAGAACAGCATCATTTATGTCGCACAACTAGATCTCTCCCTGTGAACATATTGAAGATCAACTACTGTGTGTGCACTGATTCTCTATACATATCATCCGTGTAACACTCACTATAAAACTATAATCCGTCGCAGTGAGATAGATGAGAGGAAGCTCTGCATATGTCGCCACCAGATATAGTCAACAACCTCTCGTGCAATCAAATACCAAAAACCTCCGAGACTCCGTTCACAGAGTGACCTCCACTACATCAAAAACTCCACCAGACAAAGAGTGTGAATTCCATACCTTTAACATCTTCATCCTATCGCGACCATAAGCTCTCAGAGAAAATCTGAAATAGCACAGTAGATACATGCAGATCCTGCCACCAACTCCAAGATCTATCCATTCCTAATACGCTCCATAACACTTAATAATCATCGTCATTCAAACTGTGTGATATTTCAATACACTCCTAATAAATATATAATCTATACATTAATAACATCTAATGTGTCCTGAGATCATCCCCTGGTACAATTCTCCCTACAATATAAACTCATAAATATTGTAATATATATGAAAAAATCTAAAAAAAATATTCTATGAAACACTGTAAATATCACTCATTGTTACATTAAATCTGTATTAAAGACTAATAACTAGAAATCAAAATATAATACCCCCTGTTAAATATATATTCTGACAATGTGTTCAAACCAGCTAACTCGTCGCTCTAAGTGTGACGATGTGAGACGCTTGAGATCCATCGTCTGTCACTCAATTTAGAGGTGTAATACTGTGTGTGTGGACTGAATAGGCAATCACAGGGTCATATAGCTGTGTTGAAATGTGCCTCCATCACACTTTGTGTGTTGTACTCGTCGCGCTCTCGCTCTCTCGACCTTATGTCCTCTACGGCACATGAACTCTAGGAATGTGGTGTTCGGCGTGTCAGACATGATCTGAGAGAAGTATTGTATCACACACTCCGCATAATAAATATATTTAGCGATAGAGACAAATATACAAAAGTGCACACAATGACTACAAATATACTCGAACTGCCACCCTGAAAATGTAGTCTTTCTGCTCGACAGATATCAGAATGTATAGATCACTCATTCATCTCTCTCCTAAATACACAACTCTCTCTCTCCTTCAGAATCGCTATACTTCTCGAATAATCTGAGTCTCTATGTGTGTATTCACAGTTCTTATCCTAGACTCCAGTTGTAAACTCACACCTCCCCTACCTAGTCAAAATGCCAACCACCACACATGAACTACTCGAGCTTATCGACTCGTTCCTAACCGTTAGATTCGTAAATATAAGATGTGAGAGAACTATAGAGATAGTTTAACTCAACCTCCCCCTCACCAGAACAACCCCAGATTCCTCGCTCTATGCTTCGTACTATTCCTCCGCATAACTTACACTATCCTGCAGAAATAAGTAGTCTTAGACAAAGCGCAAAACAACCAACCGTCGAATGCGTCATACATAGATCATGCCCTGCCGCTGACCATATCCCTCGCCAACATCGATTCACAACCAATAGATATATACCATAGTAACACCATGCAGTTCCTTTATATATATATTATATATATATATTATTGCTGTTCACTATCTGTACGAGATCGTCTGCGTCCATCACTGCTTCATAATACTATCTCTCGGATTCATCTTACTACCTATCTATTCCGAAACTGGTTCTTAATCAATGTTTTAAAACCGCCTTTTTTAACTTGAACCGGTCGAGTACCGGGTCACGGTTCAGCGGCTAGTTTAATTGGCTTTTTAAGCCCAAAACTGGTCCGCTCACTCGACGGTTCACGGCTCCACTCTCGGGTTATACCAGAATTTTTAGAAGACCTAGGTTTACGTAGAAAAACATATATAACACTCTGAATATATCTGATGTAATACTAGTAACTTGATAATAACCTCTATGACAGCCGTTACAACATGGTTTTCCCCATAAACACTCACTTGTCTAGCTTTCTCACTGAATCTTTAGGTTCATTCAAACACTATAAGTTACACATTAACAATGGTCTAAGAAATTCGAACCTCGCCGATGTGGGTAATACTTCATCTACCTTGTAACCAAACTTGCGTCTAGCGTTCCAATTTGACACCCATAACATAAAGTAAGATTATAAGTTGTGTTGGGTTTACAAATTTGATGAGACAAAAGAGCTACAAAATGAAACCTAAGGACTAAATCGTCAAGATCAGAATTCTACAAGCTGGTGGAGAGTTATGAAGATCTGGTCAAAGATTTACAAGATAAAGATTAGAAAGTATCTTAAATTGTTAATTAGTTTCCTTATCTTATTGATTTACTTCCTTTGTAAGTCTTGATCTCTCCCTATATAGAGATCATAGACATAGGTTTACAGCATCCTGAAACCAATAGAACTCTCCCAATGAGAGTCTAGAAAAATGTGTGTATGTGTGTGCCACTTTAGTTAGTAGTTAGATTATATAGTATTAGTTGGTTGATCTAAAAGGGTTTTAAAATTTTAGAATTGGGGCACAGGTGGAAACATATAAGAATAAAAACCTTATTTGATAATTTACTGTTCTTTATATTCTACTGCACCTATTTCATTTCTATTGTAAAACATATTCCTAGATGAGTCTATAACGATCACCACAATTGGTATCCGATGCTCGTGGTCCTCGATCTACGGTTACTACAAGGTTATTGCGTTACCGGAGTTTAGTTACGAATACGTCTAGGTAAAAAGTGATATGCCCGCTAATCGAGCAGCCTTGGCTAGTACTCAGACTGGGGTACCAACACCCCACCAGGTTTATCCTTTGTTAGTTTTACTTAGTAATCTCAGTTCTAGGACGTTATTTCTCGCCTAAGAAGGTTGTTAAATAACTGCTGTTGCTCCCATTGTCAAGGAGCAATTCTCGTTTTGTGACATCTTTTGTGACAGCAAAGTGTCGCTAAAGAGGCCGTCATCGCGATACTTAAAATAAGATCGAATATGATTATTTGCGTGCAGTTGAGCGTTCGTGCGTTCTCATCACTAGGTTTTGTTCACAATCTCAAAACACACCTAAATATGAGTACCAAACAGTTTTAGTCGTTTATTGGCTTAAAGAAGCAGGTCTATAGCAAGCTAAGAGCTATCATGAGGACAGACTTGTACTAAAAAGGAGACATAGTAGTTTTACTGGTGTTTGAACAGTAGATGTCATGATGGTACTGATGCTTGTTCATTTTTACTGATTAAGAACGAACACTACTTACTACTGCTCGTTATTTGGTTAATGCTGCTGATTAATATTTAATACTGCTTGGAGTTTGTTAATACTGCCAAGGACATGCGTTTATACTGCTAAGGTATTTTAATACTGCCCAATTACGAGTTAGTACTGCTATGGTGTTCGTTAGTACTGCTTGATTTGAGGGGAAGTAAGTTAATACTGTTCGTGTCTACTTTGTACTGCTGGCCTTAAAAAGTTTATACTGCCAGTTAAAGGTTTGTACTGTTGGTTTATCGTTTGTACTGCTGGTTTATCGTTTGTACTGCTAGCTTTAGCAGATATCGGATAACACACATTTTTTGGATCTCGTATAACACACACAAAAGGAAGTTAATACTATTGTGGTTATTAGTACTGCTAGGGTTAGTAGTTACTACTGCTTGTTGGACTTAAACCAAGGCTCGTTTTTGGATTTCTTAGATTAATTGATTACGAAGAAGATTGTTTATGACTTATTTGAAGTTGAAGTGGAGTTTTTTAGATGCGTGTTCTTATCATATCTTAAAGTGGGTGTTACACTTTGAAGATAACTTATTCGTGCTTAAAAACGATGTGACAAAGACTTGACAAATCTAGCAAAGGTGCGTGATTTTTCTTATGGTGCTCAATGCTCACATTTGCTATCACTTAGTATGTGTCTCATAGAAGATGAGGATTTTTGTCAAGAGGTTGCGATCTACTTATATTTTACAGATTTATTTATAAGTTTGACGTCACGTGGATAGTACAAGATATAAGACACAAGTTTGGGTTATTCTACTTCTACATCAAGTTCGTTATACTTAGTTTTCTTCATCAGTGATCATTACATAGAGCCTACAAAATTGAAGATTCAAGAGATGGTTAACATACTTTTTAGGGGAAGATTATTGTCAACATGTTTAACCATCTACATGCACCACTTGAGGGGAAGTGTTTCGTTACTACTGCCGATCTTTATTACTACCGCTAGTTTATATTTCTACTGCTCAGATTCATTTTTCTTATTGTGCGTAATGGTGGGCAATTTGAGTATTGGAAGGCTGGATTGGTAGTGTGATATATGGTTTGTAGTTGTTATGATCTAAGTTGAGACTATCTTCAGAAGACCCCTATTCTATGATTACAAAAAGGGGAAGAAGATCAAGATTTGCAGCTTATTATGTGTGGTGGCATGATCATAAGTTAAGGGAAGCAGTTTACAAGGAAGTTTGTTTCATTCAGGGAGATCCATGATCTCAACTTTAGGGGAAGTTCATGTAAGAATTTGTTTGTTTTGTCATCATCAAATAGGGGAAGATTGTTGGGTTTACAGATTTGATGAGACAAAAGAGCAATAGAATGAAACATAAGGACTAAATCGTCAGGATCAAAATTCTACAATTTGGTGGAGAATTATGAAGATTTGGTCAAAGATTTATAAGATAAAGATTAGGAAAGTATTTAAATTAATTTAATTAGTTTCCTTATCTTATTGATTTACTTCCTTTGTAAGTCTTGATCTCTCCCTATATAAAAAGATTATAGACATAGGTTTACAACATCCCAGAAAATGAACTCCCACTATTATGAGTCTAGATAAATACGAGCTTATGTGTGTAAACAGTTTAGTTAGTTGTTAGAGTTTAATAGTTAGTTAAGTTGTACTCCAAGGTATAGAATTAGGGCAAGGTGGAAACGTATGGAATAAAAACCTTGTTTGATAATATAATGTTCTTTATATTCCGCTGCATATTTATATTATCTGTAAAACATATCCTAGATGAGTCTATAACGATCTCCAGAATATCTTGTTGATCCCAATGAATAGATCTTGATTTCCTTTAACTTGTAAAAAGGTTAGTAACCTTGGATAAATCCAAAACTACTAAGACAGAAACTATGATTATGAATACTACAAGTTATGTGGAAACTAACTTGTAATACTAAGAAGAACAATGAATACTAAACTTTGAATATATTGATTGATAATATTTTCGCACTAGTTTACAGAATAACTAATTATGAGATTTGTAATTGAAGTGCTTTTCTAACTATGCCGTATGGTTCCTTTTTTTACACTAAGGATACTATGTGGGACTTCACAAAAAAGCGCTTTGATGATAATGTATATCTATTCATTAATTTAACTTCATGCATATCATATTAGCTATATTAATATATAAGTCTAACATACAACTAGTATTAACTAACAGTACTAACTGTACTAGAAGTACTAACAATGTACTAGCAACACTAACTATTATAGCTAGCAGTACTAATAACTTAGACTATTTTCTTTAAACTTCAACAGCAGCACAATCTTGAACCAGCAATATTAACTTCCAAAACTAAGAGTAGTAACTTCAGAAGCCTTCAATTCCTAACAATCCTTCCCTAACTTAGGATTTTCACCTTGTTATTCATTAAGTTTCTTCTGTATCAACACCTGATAATCCAGGAGGATGTATCTAAAACCGCTGTTTTTCTTGTGAAGTTGCGATCTTGTAAATTTGCATAATCTCAATGCCATCTCACTTTCATAATCAACCTCTAGTCTTCTATTTAGCATCCTTGAAAGCATTTCTTGAGTTAGAGGATATTTCTTCTCAATCATCATGTGAATAACAACTCCAATATTCATCAACAATACATAAACTCCACACGAGTCAAACAATCACCAGCTTATCAAGTTGTAGTCCTGTTGATTCTTCCATATTTCATCTTCTTCATTAGGCTCAATTAAGGTCTTCATATCTCCCCAAAGTAACAAGTCATATCCTTCTGGACTTGTTATCTCATATCTTTCATTTACCAACCTATGTAGATCTATCACATCTTGTCTGTCAAAACCATCAAGCATCTCACTGAATATTTTGTAATTCTTAGAACTTCCATTTGCTCTGATGATTTGATAATACATCATATTTTCATTTAAAATATGTGTCTTCCAATCAACAATTGGATATTTGGTGGCCAGAGATTCAACATCAATAGCAACATCATCCCTTGGAACTACATCCATACTATCTCTAAGCTCCTCTTTTTCAGCATCATTATCCTCTTCTAGTTTCTGTTTCTTGGAACTTTCTTCTTTAGAATCTGCTCTTGGTCTCTTTTTAGTGCTTTCTGCTTGCTGTTGACTGTCATCATCTATAGGCTTAAAGTCATCAATCCACTTCTTCTCTCTTTCATATAACTTCTGAACTTCTTCAAAGTTCTTGTGCTTTAGTTGTTGATGAGTGTACTTACCCATATGTTTGAGGTAAGTAATCATCCTGTTCCTGACTTGAGTTCTTGTAGGTGGTTTGTTCCTTATTGCCTCTGCTCTTTTCATGTGCAATTGTTTCTTTCTTCTTTCAAAGTATTCTACTAACAATCTGGACCTTTCTTGAAATTATGTACTTTTCTTGCTCTTTATGTGTCAGTCTTACAGCCAGTTCATGATCAGCATCTATTCTGGCTTGAATTTCATCAAACTCTTCAGCTAAAGCAGCACTAGTAGCTTCTTCTTGCTTTTGTCTTTCTTTTTGTGCTCTGTCCAACTCTGCTAACTCTTCCTCATGTAATCTTTGAGCTAACTCTGCATCACTTTCAATTTGAGCTAACCCTTGATCCCTTCTTTTTTACTTTCACTGGTTTCTCAGGTTCTTCTTCAACCAGTACACCTAACCTTTATCTTTGGATCAATAGTTGGAAGAGTTGAAAGTGTTGTAGTTGTATGTTAGTCTAGGAGGTTCTTCTTCATCTATGAGAACAACTCCTTTTTCCTTTTCCTTTGCTTTCTCACTTCTCATCTTCATAAGTGTCTGAGCAATAGTGAGATCTTCATCACCAAATATAGTTGTTGTTGTAGGAGGAGTATATGGAGTAGCAGCACTAACATTCACAGGAACACTGGCAGCACTAACTTCTGGCCTAGCAGTACTAACTTGATCAACAATACTACCACCTTTTCACCACTACCCTTGTCTTCCATAATCACTTCTGTATCCGCCCCATCAATCAGGTTAAGCTCCTCTGTTTTGTCATCATTCCTCCCCTGTTTGGATGCATCCTCACCTAAACTTTTGTCAGTAGAAGTCTCAACTCTGCCTTTAAACAGTCTTCTCTTCATAGGTTGTGGAGTTCTTGCCTTTCTCTTCCTTTCTAGCCTCTTGACCCTCAATTTCAATATGGCGATCACTCCGTCTAGAGCAGTCTTTGCCTCCTCTAAGGCAAGAACCCTTTTTGTCAATGAGGTACAGGTTTCCATCAATTCCTGAATTAGTTCCATTCTACCCTTATTACTTCCAGGTGTGTTACCCTCCCTAAGAGAGGTGAAGATTAGGGTGGAGGTGGTTCAAAAGTCCCGTCAATCATCCTGGTAATTCCCTACTGTCTTTCTACAGTCCAGATGTGTTAACTTCTGAGAGAGGTGGGTCACGGGATGTTTTAGATACAGTCCTAGGCCTAGTCTGAGCATCTGCACCCCCAATGTGGTATCTTGGCGCCTGGGTCTGTCACCTGAACTAATTTCCTCAGAAAGAGGATCATTAGACATTGCCGTAGATTAGGTCTTAAGGATGTTATCACTGTCCTGTGCTGCAACTAAGCTAGCATCAGTAGTGATAGCCCTTTCCACACTGTCACCCCCTCCTTATGGACAGCCTCATCTGCTCCATGGTCTAGAGGCACACTAGTCTGAGGTAACTTAGTGACCTTTTTGGCTCTCCTATGTTTTTGAGTCTTTTGTTGTTTTCTTTGATATATAGATGGAGATAGGAGTATTTGCTCAATGTGAGGTTCAGTTTGAAGTTCGTGTGTTCCCTAGAAAAACCTCTTTTCATATTGCTAAAAAGTTTTGGAGTTAAATTAGGAGCAATATATTTTCTGTTGTGGGGATTAAGGAATCTTTTGTTCTTGTCCAAAAATATTTGAATAAATCTTGGATACATTAAAAATTTATATTTACTATCCAAGTTTTTCACCATACCATCAAAAATCAATTTAGAAAAGTTAAAAGTTCTGTTTGTGGCCAAGCAAATAATAGCAGTTGCTATATTGCTACTAAATTGTTCCCAAGAAGTTTTCTTAGGGCTAAGACAGTGTAGGATGGTATGGATCAAAAATCTCCACTGAGGGGAAAATTTACCTTTTTGAAAAGTTAGTTTATCATCAGTTAAAACATACCCCATCAGTGAGAGTTGATCAAAAATTTTAGTAGTTGGCAAAACACTAATACCATCTACATCTGCTAATTGGAGATGTCTCCTAACAGATGCTTCAGTAACAGTGAATTCTTTGCCATCAACTGTGGCAGTTATTTCTTGTTCTCCATTATCAACTGTTCTGACAGTAGCAGTCTGCCAAAACTTTTCGATGAGAGAAACATAGATAGTAGGATTCTTAGTAAGAGCATACCTTATATAACTACCATTGAGAAAATCTACTATCTCTTGGAATCCTTCACTCCCAGATGGTTTCTTTAGATAAGCAACCATGTTGTGTTTGTTGCAGAATTCCAAATTCGCCATTGTTGATTAAGAAAAGTTTGATTAAAGTATGGGATAGATTCGTTTATGAGATTATATGTGTTGGACAAAAGAAATTGAGAGTATATAGAGAGCACTTAAGGTTTTGATTGAACCGACTGAATAAACTTGATTCTTTATCTTGAGAAAGTCTTATAAGTGAAAGAAAGATCAAGAATCATCTAATTTAAGGCCAAAAATCTATTATGCCCCAAACAGTACTAATGGTAGCCTAGCAGTACTAAGTTTAGTCTAACAGTACTAAGTAATGCCTAGATAGTTCCCGCATATACTTAGAAATGCCTAGCAGTATTAACTTTTGAGGTACCGGCTTTAACCTTAATGGCATTCCAAAAAGCATTTCCATCATTAATATTGATTCTCACAAGCTCTCTTTCTATTTTTGAACTCACTATATCTCTCATTTCTTTTGCTCACTATATCACTCTATCTGTTTTTATTTCACAAATCTCTCTATTCTTTTGAGCTCGTAATTTCTCTCTGTCTGGTTTTTGCTTTCTCTCAATTATTTTAAGCTTACTTTTTCTCTCTGTCTGTTTTTATTTTCTCTCAATGCTCACAGTATTAATTATAATAGCAGAAGAAAGTATACTTACCAGTAGTAAGTTAGATCAACAGTACTAACTTAAATTTCATCATCAGCTGCTGTTCCATCTCATGTCAAGCATAATCTACTGTATCTTGACACTTATTAACCTCCCCTCAATCAATGCTTCAGAGGTTAAGCATTCCAATACTGGCAGTTAGATATTGAACTCTACCAACATCAAATGCTTTTGTGAGCAAGTCTGCAACATTGTGATCTGTATGTATCTTAATCACTTGAATGAGCCTCTTCTCATAAGAATCTCTGATGAAATGGTGCCTTATTTCAATGTGCTTGGTTTTAGAATGAAACACTGGATTCTTCACAATACAAATGGTGCTTTCATTATCAATGTAAATCTTGGTGTTCATGAAATTGAACCCATAATCAAGCATCTGATTTTGGATCCACAACACCTGTCCTAAACAATAGCAACAAAACAATACTATGCTTCAGTAGAAAATATAATAAAAAAAAATAAATGGAGTTGGTAATAATTAGTTGCTTTTTACATTGCCATGAAATCAACCTTTTGCCAAGAAATTGACAACCTCCTGTTGTGGATTTCCTGTCAAGACTAGCTCCAGCATAATCACTATCTGAAAAAGCTTCCAAGTCAAATGGTGAATCCCTAGGATACCAAAGGCCCAATTTGGGTTGACCTTTCAAGTATCTAAAGATCCTCTTCACAGCATGAAGATGTGAGACTTTAGGTGTAACTTGGAACCTAGCACAAGCACAAACAGCAAACATTATGTCAGGCCTAGAAGCTGTCAAGTACATCAATGATCCAATCATTGATCTGTATAAGTGAACATCCACATCCTCAGCTTCTTCATCCTTGAGCAATGCCTTGTTAGTCTCTATTGGAGTGCTTGCTGTCTTCACTGAAGAGAAATCAAATTTCTTCAATATATCAGCCACATACTTGTCTTGGCTG
Source organism: Tanacetum coccineum (assembly GCA_026074375.1). Lineage (NCBI taxonomy): Eukaryota > Viridiplantae > Streptophyta > Magnoliopsida > Asterales > Asteraceae > Tanacetum > Tanacetum coccineum. The sequence goes on along the minus strand of BQNB010023255.1, from coordinate 18,052 downwards.
ATGAAGATTCCATCATCTCTCTGCATGACTTGCAACCCTAAGAAGAAAGTGAGCTCCCCCATAGAACTCATCTGGAACTTCTTGTGCATCAAACTTTCAAACTCTGTACATAAAGACTTCTTAGTAGACCCAAAGATGATGTCATCAACATACACCTGCACTAATAGGATATCACCTTTGTCCTTCTTGATGAATAGAGTCTTATCTATAGTGCCTCTTCTAAATCTATTTTCCAATAAGTAGGTAGACAAGGTCTCATACCAGGCTCTAGGAGCTTGATGTAGACCATATAAAGCTTTTTCTACCTTATAAACTTTGTCAGGGAACTATGGATCTTCAAAACTAGGAGGTTGGCACACATACACCTCCTCTTCAATAGTACCATATAAAAAGGCACTCTTCACATCCATCTGGTACACAATAAACCCCATAAATGATGCATAGGCCAAAAATAACCTGATTGCTTCTATCCTAGCAACAGGAGAAAAAACTTCATCATAATCAATTTCTTTTTCATGAGTGTTTTCCTTGTGCCTCAGCTTGCCTTGTTCTAAATACATATCCCTCTCTCATCTTTCTTGTTTTTATAGACCCATTTTGTTCCAATGGCATGCTTGCCTTTGGGTAAATCAACCAATCTCCAAACCTTCTTGCAATCTAAATGTAGCAATCATATTGCTATTTGCCTCTATCCGTTTGATCTGTCAAAGCTTGTGTCACCTTCTTGGGTTCTATTTGTGAGAGAAAACAGGAAAATAAGTAGTTCTAGTAATCTTTATGGTTGGTTATCCTATGCTTTTTGATGTAACTGACCATAGCATGTTCTTGAGCAGACTTGGTTATTCTCCTAGTTTGGGGTACTGAAAGTGGGTCCCCTATGATTTGCTCTTTAGGATGATCCTTGTGAACCCTAGTTGTGGGAATAAGACTGACATTCATGGTTGTTTCCAAGTTGTTAAGGCCAACCTCTGCACGACATCTTCATCATCATATGCACCACTAAAGATACCAATATTTAGAAGATTAGCAGTATCCTCCAAATCAGGCATGAGAGGATCAGTAGGAAGACCAGCATTGGGAAGAGTAGCAGCATTAACAGGGATTGATCCACCAAGATTATCACAAGAGGATCCAACAGCATTAACAGGAGTGCACATCCTGTAGATACCATTGCCATTAGCATCCTTGTCTTGTCCAAACATACTTTCAAACTCATTCCTTTGGGTTTTTTCTCTCCATGGATCCATAGTAGTATAAGAAGAACTAACAGTATTAAGTCTGTTAGTACTGTTAGTGTTAGTGGCCTCCCCTTGACCACTTTTGTCATCTTCTTTTGCTGGATCCAGAACTCCATTCTTCTTTCCAGCATCATCAGCAACTTCATCTTCTGAGCTCTTTAGACTTTAAGAATCAGAAGTCAAAAATGGTATGAGTACATATTGTGGACTAGGAATTATCTTCATTCCTCCTTGTCCTTCATCAATATTTGCTTTGGTACCTGCATTACCATTAGTTTGATTCCCTACAAAAACTGGTTGATAATTCATAGACATGGTTAGAGTATCAACATCAAATATCCAGTTAGGTCCAGTTCCTGCAACATTTGGTTTGTTTTCAAGAAAATTTATGTTCAGGTTCTCCTCTACAGATCTGGTTCTAGTGGTAAATACTCTAAATGCTTTACTATTGTTAGAGTATCCTACAAAGAATCCATTATCAGATTTTCCATCGAACTTACATAGGTGATCTAAGGTATTTAGGATTGAAAAGGCAGGTTTTCTACCTAGAAAAAGTTCATAAGGGGTCTTGTTGTGAGGCTTGATAACTAACACCCTATTTTGGACATAGCAAGCAGTATTAACTGCTTTAGCCCAAAAGGTAGTTGGCAATTTAGAATCTGCTAGCATAGTCCTAGCTGCTTATTTAGTGTCCTATTCTTCCTCTCAGGCAAGACACCATTTTGTTGAGGAGTCCTTACGCTACATTAATTTCCTCCTCAATACCTTTTATTTCTCAGATACTCATTTCATTATTTCTATTCTTGAATTCAGTTCAATTGTCACATCTGATGGTTTTAACCTTATGGACTGTTTGGTGTTTCTTATTGCCAGTTATGAGTTTTCTTAGGATCTCAGGAGTCTCATCTTAGTGGCCAAAAAGGAACCTAATGAATCTACTAAAGTCATCAGTGACAACTAGGCAGTAAGTCTTTTTATTTATACTCTTCATAAAAACTGGGCCAAATAAATCCATGTGTAATAACTGTAAAGGTTTGCAAATAGAGCTCACAGTCTTGGTTTTACAGGAGGCTTTGTGTTGCTTTCCCTTCTGACAAGCAACACATGTTTGGTCATTTTCAAAAAAATTTGAAGGCAAACCTCTCACAAGGTTTCCCCTCCCAAGTTTGTTCATAGTTTTAAAGTTTATATGACATGCCACTTCTTATGCCATAAATTGACTCATTAAAGTTGCCTTTGCCAAATAAAAAATGTATGACCTCCTAATGGAAAAATTCTTTTAAATAAAACTGTACATGTTGTTGTTTCTGGAAACTTTAAGCAAGACTTGACTTTCATCAAGAAGCTTAAACTCAGGAGAAAGAACAACACATTCAGTGTCAGTAAAAAGAACACTGTTTTTCTTGTCACACATTTGTAAGACACTGAAAAGGTTAAACTTAAGTTCCTTCACAAAATACACATCTTCAAAGTCTAATTTTTCAGTCCTAATTTTACCTTTACCAGTAATTTTACCTCCTTTAGCACTTCCTGCAAATGCAACAAATCCACCATTAATCTCTTGATAATCTGTAAGAAAAGATTTGTTTCCAGTCATATGCCTAGAGCATCCACTGTCAAAAATCCCTTGATCATGTAAAGTATATTGTGGATTACCCTGCACTCAAAATAAGAGAATTAGTTTCTCTTGGGAACCCAAGCCATTACTGACTTGAGTCTGCCTTGTAGATCAACATAGTCAAATATTTTAAGCATGTATAATCCACTGTCTTTGGAGTTATGGTCAATAACATTTCTTGTTGGTCTCCAAATCCAGCATGCTGAGGACTTAACAGCATTTTTCCCATTTCCCACAGCAGCACTAACTACTGCTTTTGGCCCAGCAGTAGTTACATTGTTAACCCTAGCAGTATTAACTTTTTCATTAAAATTATTGGTTTTAGCTGCTGATTTTTGGTTAAAAGCCCTTCTTACTGGTGAATGTTCTTTAAAATAAGAATATGTTGTGGGTAATGATTCACTTTTGATTTAGGGGCAACAGTATTAACAGGCCTGACAGTACTAATTGATGTTGCTGCTCTTGGAGAGCTTTGCTTAGCAGCATTAACTGGCACTTGTCCTGACTTTGTTGCAACTGCTGGTGGAACAAAGTTCCTTTTAGGATGTGGGTAAGTCAATTTATTTTGGTGGTTCACCCTTTGAGCATTGTTCTATACTAGTCTAATTTCCCTTTGACCAATAACCCTTCCCTTATTATTCAACACTGGTTTTTCTACCATTTTATTGTCATGAAAATCACAGTCTTTGATTAAATGGTTAAAACTCCCACATACAAAATAAGCTTTCTTTATAAACTCAAAACCATTCCCTAGTTTCTGAGTCATCATCCCATTCCGTTATTCTATTCCCATAGCTTTGACCTTTCTCTGGGTTTCTCTACTTGCCTATTGTATTTTTCCTTTTTTAACGATTTCACATTCTTACCAGATTTGACAAAATTGATTTTAGTAAACTTTGATGTTGTCTGATCAGATTTAGGTCTAAACACACTATCATTATCACTATCAGTGTCCCATTCTTCAATGATAGGAGCACTAGGCCTAACAGTTTTAGGCTTTCTACAACATCCTTACTAGTCTTAGATATACTAGTTTTAGTTTAAGGCACACTAGTGGTGGTCTTTCTGACTGCAGACCTAAAAACATATTCATCTAACCCAGCAAAAGATAAGTCAGGTCTTAAGGGCATGTAATTCCCAGTGTAGGAAGGGGGAACTGCATGAAACCCTTCACCTATTTTGAATCTATCATTTACTAGACTATCATCCACATCACTTTTTCTACTATTAAACACACTATGAACCAGTTCACTTTTATTCATATGAATATTATTCAATTCACTCTCATTCATTTGACCATCATAACCAAGACCAGCTTTGTCTTTAGCACTTATTTGACTATTAATCATTTTAGTTAGATGATTGATTAAAGATTCATCCTTATATTTAGTATATTTATATATATATATTTATTTATTTATATATATATTATATAATATATATAAATATATATATATATATATATATAATATATATATATATTTAGGGGAAGGTTATGTAGTTTGTAGTAAGCTTAAAGTTGTTAAAATGAGAGGTGATATTAACCATGAATTTATTAATTGACTTGTGATTTAATTAATAGTACATACATGACATTAAATCTTATGCATAAAATAAATTGATGTACATTCTATAAAAAACTTGATACGTAACCTTTTATAAGCTGATAATATGATAATAGTTTTGCTTCCCAAAAGACTATAATAATAATAAACATTTTTTTCACAATTCAGTGATACACATAGCTTACAAGTTACATCCTAGTTTTATCAATAACAATTGTTAATCTATGTTAAAAAACACAGATACACATGAAACTGCGTAATACAAAAATCGCGAACAATGCTCGGACATGACCAAAAACTCAACAATCGTACATGAAACCAATAACTCGTAACTCGAAACTACAACTTAATTAACTATGTGATATTTGTCCAATTTCTCTTGCTTTCATTTTAACAACTTTATGCATATACCATTTTAAAATAGATTAATTTATTATATATATATATATATATTATATATAAATATATATATATATATATTTTATATTTAGTTTATATTTATATAATTTATATATAAAACATATTAAATATATAAATATAATGGTTAAGAATCCAAAAATCTCTCAATGTAGGTTAAACCGGGAGTTATATTTCTGGGTCGCTATCCCCAACAAGGAATGCAATTGAAAGTCGAGAGTCATTTTGATAATCGATGCTTGAATGAAACAAGATTATGATTGGTTATCTAAAACTACGGGGAAAATTAAGGCAAAAACTTAAAAACAATTAATGTAAGACCAATTTTAACTAAAAACGCAAAACGGGAATCCTAAACGGAACCTAAAAACCCTAAATTCTCAAAATTACGTCCTAAAATGATCTTTTTGGTTTTAATAAGTCTTAATTGACTAAAATGCTAGAACAAAGAAAACTAGACCAAAAACGAAGGTGACTAGGGCTTAAAATCACTAAAAACGTGAACGGGATTCAATCCCGTTCTTTAAAAATCCAAATTTTGCAATTTTAACCCTACGAAAGTAAATCTAATTTTCCTAAGTCTTAAATGTTAAAAGAAAATTTTCTAAAAAAGAATTATATTTTTTTGACTTTTTTATAATTTTTTATGAATTAAAAATGATTTTAATGAAATTAAATGTTTAAAAATACTAAACTATTTAATAAAAATCTGAAAAAATTAGTAAAAGTAGCTTGAACAATGTAGAATCTAATAAAAATAAGTTGGGAAAAACAGCTTATCAAATAAGCTGTGAATTAAGCAAAAAACGGCTTATAAAACAAATGGGCTAAAATGACTATAAAAGATTGATTTTGCAAACCTAAACTGAAAAAGACCCAAGGGCGAGTTGGTAGTGCGTGTGTTGTGAAAAACGTTTGGTGAATAAGGGTGAGGTCCCGGGTTCGAGCCTTGCTCACCTAGGACTTCCCCCAATTCCCAAATGTTTTTAAAAGCCATTTTTTCAACTTTTTAGACCACTTAAAAATAAGCAACTTTTACAAAAGAACTTTTTTTATAAATAAAAAATAAGCACAAAATAAGCTGTTAAAGAGACAGATTAAGCTTTTCTAAACTAAGCCTTAAGATGACTAACTGTTTGCAATTTTAAGCACTAATAAGCAAATGAAACTCAAAATAAGCTAAGACAAATAAAAGGGCATATCTAAAAAGCACTTAAGAACAAAAATAAGTAACTACGATAAGCTAGAATGGCAGTTTAATCAAAAAGTTATAAAACTTAGAAATTTTAAGCTAAAATGTAAATAGGCTTAAATAAGCTCTAAACTGAAAGAAATAAGCTAACTTCGGCTTAAACTAACCTAATAAGCTAAACTAAACCTAGAATAAGCAAAAGCAATAAGCTAATAAGCCTAAATAAGCAAATAGCTTCTTGGCCAAAACTGATAAGCAAAAAGGCCCTTGCTCAAAACAGGGCAAATGAGCTCAAAACAGGGCAAATGAGCTCAAAAGAGCTTATCTACTATCTCCAGCTTATCAAAGATAAGCTAGTAGTGTCCATAAGCTCTTCCCTTGCTAGCTTATCATCCAAAATTAGCTGAGGTATTTTGGGGTGAGTTTTTTTTGTGTGTATTATAAAATTTTCTTAAGTGTTTAACATTTAAATGAAAACAGGTTACTAATATGCTTAAATGAGAGCTTAAAACAGCTTAAGAGAGAATTTTACCAATAAGAAAAACAGAAATTCAAACTTTTACTTAAAAACTTAAAACCTCAAATTTTCATTAAACATAAAAAAGATTACAATCCTTGGAATTTTAAAAGACAATAAAGTAGATAAGCTGAAAAATTAAACTAGGTTAAAAAGACTACAATAAAAAAAACTAGGTACCCAATAGCTTACAAATGAACCCTATTTATACTAAACTAATGAAGGTTCTAGGTCTTGTGCTTCTTTGCTGAGAGGGAAGCTGTGTGAGTATAAGCTCAAATATCATCTTAGCCATCCAAATTTGAGTGTTGCCCAAGCCAATTGATCTTGTCCATCCATTCTTTGTCTTCTTTCATAGACGAATTAGAGTGTAGAGGATTTGCCAAGGTGTATGCCAGCTGTGTGGGGTGGTCCTGGTGTGGGTGGACAAGGGTGAGAAGAAAGGGGAACAGTACTGGCTCATTTTGGAGGGCACAAGTATGTAGAAATGGCAGGAATGGTCCCTCAAGGTTATACATTGTATTGCAAGTTTAGTCCTTGTGGTGATACAACTTTGGTCCTTGGAGTTTATAAATGTTTGCACCGTTAGTCCTTAAAGGACTAACGGTATAAGGGATAAAAGGATAACACAGTTAAGTGGCTTGGGTTTGGTTTTGGGCCTTGTTGGGCCTGTTTTGGTTTTCTTATTATAAAAAGAGTTTGGGCTTAAAGATTTGGACCGGGTAATATTATAAAAGGGTAGTGGGCTGACCCGGGCCCACTAGGTGGGTACGGGTGGGCCCACTTTTGACAATTTAGGTTTTCGAGTTCAATTTTTGATGCACTTTCCAATGCCACTTCCCGGGGTTGACTTTGACTTTGACTTTTTTGTTGACTTTGACTTGGTCTTTTTGACTTCTCACGGTTTTTCCGAACTCGTGATATACAAATACAATGTATTTTTGGTACGTTTTTAGTCATTTAAGTCCGGTTTTAGTGGTCAAAGGTATGTGTAATTAAACACATACCAAAATCCCCCATACTAAGATATTGCGTGTCCTCACGCAATGCTATAAGTAAGCACTTAGAAAACTAAGAATCTCGATCCCCCTCGACTAATTACCTCGAAAAGTAGCTAAGTGTTCATCGAGGGGAATTAAAGAATCAAGAGTTTAGAAAAGCCTCATTTTTACCATTTTTAAAGATATACACTTATTACCACTAATATTTTTGTATTTTTCCTTTTTCTCATTTTTTTTATTTTAGCAACTAACTAATTTGACTTTTGTTATTTTCATAACCTTTAGGGATCATAGAACAAGATGCATTTCGATCCGAGAATGCCCCAAAAAAGGATAAATTCATCGTCCCCGACTTTTCACTCGCTCCAAACCAAGCTTAAAACGAAATCACAGTTAAATATCAGTTAAGATGCTAACACTACTCATATTTGCAACTTGTGAACTTTTCATTCCTGACAATTTATTATATATTAGGTGAATGTGCTATTTTGAATTTCAACCATGGATCAACGTTTTGCAAAATTCTATGTTTCACGTTCCACCCGAGAATAATGAGTTTGAAGGCGAGATCATCCCATGTAGCGACTTTCGTCTCAGCACATCCCAACCTTGCGGCTTGTGACACGGGCTTTTGATGGGTCCCCCCCATAGGAGACTTAGTATTCGGGACTCACGGACCTTGGTTTTAAAAAAATCTTAGGTTTCTCCCGTATATAACATTGCCGTATTCAATAAATTAAATTATTAGTAGAGTTCAAAAGCATATTTAAGATTTTACCAAAAAGAGATCTATTTATTAAAGTAAACTTAATATTAAACATAACATTGATGCAATTGTAACCCTCGACCTTTTAGAAGGCTAGAACATCAGTTGTAAGCCGACAAGATGCAGCAAACTTTTATCAGTCTCTGATTATTATTCTTACTATGAGCTTTCTTTTTGGAATGGCTTTTTAACATCGGTTGTGAGCGACAAAGATACAACAAACTTTTATAGGCCCACAGTTTATAATTATTTTTTGGTTATATTATTTTTCATTTTTCATCCTATATATATAATATAATATTTTACTTTATATAGAGGGTAGACTTCTTTTTGAAAATTCAGTATAAGTTTGACCTAAGACTAAAAATTTTGCAATTTTTTACTACATAAAATTGTTGATTTTCAAGTATAATCTCCAAAAATAGCTCGTTATGATTAGTCGTTAGGAGCTCTTATGGGAGAAAAAAGACACAAATTACATACATGAGCTCTTAAGATTTTTAGCTAATCCTTGTTTAGCATCCAACTCATAATTAACTCTATCATTTTTCGTTCTTCGCGAATTTCTGCGAATGCTTAGTCTAAAAGTTAAGGAACAAGCTAGAGCTCAACACGCTCGATCGAGTCAAAATTTATTCTTATTCTACCCAGCAGGAAAGTCAAAATTGTGACAAAACACTTATTTTATTTTTGAAATTTTTTAAATTTTTTCATTTTTTTGAAATTTTGGTGGTAAAAACGGGATTACGTGAAAACAACGACTGCAGGCACAATCAAATCGATAGATCCCCCATACTAGAATTAAACATTGTCCTTAATGTTTTAAGAAGGGTCTCTACGTCACTCTAAGCCGTTTATTAAGTATGCTTAAAGATAAACGTTAGTCGATTAGATTAGGATATTGGATTTCCCAAATGAAGCTGAGGATTTGAAGCTCTTGTGATCGAAGGACAAAACCGCGAGCACGAGAGGCTTCAAAAATCCAGGACAATCATCACAAAAACACAAAACATAAGAAAGGAAAAAAGGCAAGCCTCCTCACAACAAAAAAACACTTATTCATTACTACATAATATTACTACGGATAAGCATGGGTTGCCTCCCACGAAGCGCTTGTTTAGGGTCACTAAGCTTGACCCATTCCCCGAATTCATTAGTCCTTGGGGAAAGTTTGGAGATCCGGGACAACCATTTGTGGTGCGTCCTCTCTAAAGTAGTGCTTAAGTCTAAGTCTATGACCGTTCACCTTGAAGTTTGGCCCAGAGTTTTGGGATAACTCGACGGTGCCATAAGGGTACACATGGGCAATGGTGAACGGCCCGGACCAACAGGATTTTAACTTGCCTGAGAAAATCTTCAATCGAGAATTAAAGAGGAGAACTTGATCACCGACGTTGAAAACGCGGTTTTTGATCTTGGAGTCATGGATCCTCTTTGTTTTCTCTTTATAGATCAAAGAGTTCTCAAAGGCTTGATCACGAAGTTCATTTAATTCATTAAGTTGAACTTTTCGGTGATCGCCCGCGGTCGAAAGGTCAAAGTTTGCATGCTTCAAGGCCCATGGATTTGTGCTCAAGCTCAATTGTATGATGGACATGCCTTTCCGTACACGAGCTTGTAATGGGGTTACTACGGATGGGTTTTTTTGTAAGCGGTTTACGGGGAAGGCCCTTATAAAGTTCATCATCTAGTTTAATCGACCAAGAGGCATGATTTTGCCCACACCCACGGTCCTTTCAAGAATTCGTTTCAAGCCACGATTGGATACCTCAACTTGCCCACTTGTTTGTGGGTGATACGCGGTGGAGAGACAGTGAGTAACTCCATATTTAAGCATGACTTTTGCAAACTGGTCATTGCAAAAATGGGTTTCGCGATCACTTATGATAGCATGAGGGGCACCAAATCGGGCGAAGAGAGATTTAAGAAATTTGCAAACAACTCGGGCGTCGTTGGTGGGGAGCGCTTTCGCTTCAACCCATTTTGACAAATAGTCGACCGCCACGAGTATATATTTGTTCCCTCGTGAAGACGGGAATGGCCCCATGAAATCTATGCCCCACACGTCAAAGATTTCACAAACTTGGATGGAATTTTGAGGCATTTCATCACGTTGCAAAATTTTTCCTTGACGCTGACAAGTATCACATCGGGTGACCAAGTCATGGGCATCTTTGTAAATCATGGGCCAATAAAATCCTGAGTCAAAAACCTTTTTGGCAGTGTAGTTGGCACCGTAATGTCCCCCGGTGGGTCCACTATGGCAAGCTGTGAGGATGTCAACAGCTTCTTGGCCAGCAACACACCGCCGAATCATTTGATCCGCACATATTTTGAACAAATAGGGGTCGTCCCAAAAGTAGTGTTTAACATCCTTGAAAAACTTGTTTTTCTGCTGGGACGACATCCCTTTAACAATGAAGTTCCCCGCGTGGTAATTTGCATAATCGGCAAACCACGGGGTACTTGAGTCACTACGAGAAGTCACCATATTAAGTGTCTCGAGAGGAAACTTTTCATTTACCTCCTTTGGGTCGAGCACATTTTCATAAGGATTTTCTAATCGGGAAAGATGATCGGCCGCGAGATTCTCGGCTCCTTTTATGTCAATTACGTTGAAATTGAACTCTTGAAGGAGGAGAACCCACCAGAGTAATCTCACCTTGGAATCTTTTTTAGCAAAGAGATATTTTAAGGCGGAGTGATCCGTATACACTACGCTTTTATTCAAGATGAGGTAAGATCAAAAATTTTCAAAGGCATACACCACGGCTAACATTTCTTTCTTCGTCATAGTGTAATGTGATTTTGCTTCGTTCATTGTTTTATTAGCATAATGTATAGGCCTAAAGTGTTTTTCATGACGTTGCCCCAAGACGGCACCTATGGAAAAGTCACTTGCATCGCACATAAGCTCAAAGGGAAAATACTAGTCTGGAGCAATCAAGATTGGAGCTTCAGTAAGTTTTTTCTTTAATGTTTGAAAAGCTTGAATACAATCATCGGAGAAAATGAACGGAGTATTCTTCTCAAGAAGATGAGTCATCGGTCGGGAAATTTTGGAAAAATCCTTAATGAATCGTCGGTAGAAACCGGCATGACCGAGAAAACTTCGAACACCCTTAACGGTGGTGGGATGAGGTGACTTAGCAATCACATCGACTTTGGCTTTATCAACCTCAATCCCTCTTTTGGAAATATTATGGCCAAGGACAATGCCTTCCTTTACCATAAAATAACTCTTTTCCCAATTTAGACAAAGATTGGTGTCTTCGCACCTTTGAAGCATCTTGTCTACATGAGAGAGGCAATTTTCGAATGAATTCCCAAAGATCGAAAAGTCGTCCATGAAGACTACCATCATTTTTTCGATCATATCATGAAAGACAGCCATCATACACCTTTGGAATGTGCTCGGTGCATTGCTTAAGCCAAAAGGCATGCGATGGTAGGCGAATGTTCCGCAAGGACACGTGAATGTTGTCTTTTCTTGATCATGAGGGTCAATGGGAATTTGAAAATAACCCGAGAAACCATCGAGAAAACAGTAGTACTCGTTTCCCACTAGTCTCTCAAGCATTTGATCCATAAATGGTAGTGGAAAGTGGTCTTTACGAGTGGCTTTATTTTCATCATTTTCAACAATGGTAAAGCCACCCTTTTTCGGTACGCAATGTACGGGGCTCACCCAAGGACTATCCGAGATTGGGTAAATTAATCCGGCATCAAGAAGTTTTTCAACCTATTTTTTGATGACATCGTGGATCTTTGGATTCACCCGTCTTTGGTGTTGAACCGCCGGTTTGTAGTCCTCTTCCATAAGAATCTTGTGAGTACAAAATTTCGGGTTAATACCCTTGATGTCGAAGAGTTTCCAAGAGATGGCTAGCTTGTGTGACTTCAAAACCTTTATGAGAGCGGCTTTTTCCTCGACACTCAAGTCTTTAGCAATTATGACTGGTAACTTGTTGTCACCTTCCAAAAATGTATATTCGAGATGAGGAGGTAAGTCCTTGAGTTCAACTTGGGGAGGTTCATCAATTGAAGATTTATCAGTTTTAGCTTCACAAACTTTGAGTTCTTTTTGAGTTTCAGGCAAATAATTTCCTTGAGGGGGAGGGGGTGATGGATCATCATCATTGAGAAATGATTTAAGAAGAAGAATATCCCCCCTCCGGGTCATAGTAAGAGTCATCAACTTCTGGTGAAGTTGGATCATCTTCAAGAGCGAGGAAAGCATCGACTTCCTCAAGAAGAAAATCACTATCCCCGAAGGGAGTGAGAGTCGGAGAAGAGGTAGAAACGATAGGGTCATAATAAGGAGTGGGATTGCCACTCGCGATCACATCGAAGAAACCGAGAACTTCTTGAGAATACTCCTCACAAGCCATTTCAATGACGTCGATTCGGTTAACCGAATTATCATCATAATTAGAGGAGTATCTCGAAGTTTGATCAAGATTGAATGTTACGACTTCTTTTCTAACACGAAGAGTTAATTCACCTTCGTAAACATCAATCAAAGCATGTCCAGTCTTTAAGAAGGATCTCCCAAGAATTAGGGGAACTCGGGGATCGGTATCAAAGTCTACGACTATAAAGTCGGCCGGGAATTAGAATTTTCCTACTTTTACGTCGACATCTTCAGTGATACCGATCGGTTGGGTAATCAAACGGTCCGCAAGTTTAAGATTCATACAATTAGGAGTGAGCTCTAGAAGTGAAAGCTTTTTCCACACGGATAATGGCATGAGATTAATGCTAGCGCCAAGATCGACCAAGGCTAAGCACTCATCCATTTCGGGAAAATCACACGGTGTGAGAAATTTGTCGGGGTCTCCAAGTTTTTCGGGTAACTTGTTGAGGATAACCGCCGAACAATGCTCATTTAAAGGCGTTCTAGCCATTTTACTTAATTTTTCTTTGTTTCCAATTAAAGCTTTAAGAGGCAAATTTTGGCATAAGAATCAAGGCATTCGTGAGGCTAATTTTGAAACTCAAATCTTTAAAGATTTCATAGAATTCCTCAATTTGGTCGTTAGCTTTTTCACGGCGGCTTTCATCATTACGTCTCGAAGGATATGGAATCGACGGTTTTGGGTTAGGCATCAGATCACTAACGGGAGCAACAACGAGCTCAGAATTTGGTACTTGAGGTTGAACTTAGACAACCGAAGGCTGGACGTCTTTAGTACTTCCGTTATTAGTAGGAAGCACCGTGTCCTTTGTCACCTCGGTTTCATGTTCCACTACTTTAGGAAGAGAAGAACAAGTAGTAGGAATCGTGGGTCCTTGATAAGCAACACCGCTTTGGGTGGTAATACCCTTCAAATCTACCTTCGGGTTAGTAATGGTATTACTAGGGAGTGTCCCTGAACCAGAAGTAGAAGCGGTATTGGAATTCATGAACTTGGTAAGCATATTGGTTAAATTGGTCATTTGATTTTGCATGTTTTGGGTTTGGTTTTGCATATTTCTCATAACCGCATCATTAGCTTTGATGTAATTTTGAAAATCATCCTTTGACATACTTTTTGTTTGCGGAGCTGAAGCTTGGTAAGGTGGATCTTGGTGAACCGGGGGTTGATTAATCGGGGGTCGATAAATTTGGCCTTGGTTGTAATTATTCCCCTGGTTTTGGTTGTAACGGTTTTGGTTATTTCCTTGGTTTTGAACGGGAGGTCTAATTTGATTAGCAATCGGGGCTCGGTAACTGGTATTTCCTTGGTTGTAGTTAGCTGCGGCGGCTTGGGACACGTACTCTTGAATATTGTCACAATAAACGTTGCCATCGGTGGCGGGACAATTTCGATAAGAATGGGCACCACCGCAAGTAACACAACTTTCCTCGACCGCTTTCACGGGAACGGGAGCTTGGGTTTGGTTTTTCTTTTCGAGAAGCAAGACTTTCACCATATCTTTAAGTTCGGCAACATCGGGAGAGATACCGGGGG
>BQNB010023254.1:33920-62019 GCA_026074375.1 Tanacetum coccineum | reverse complement strand
TTTAGGGATGATTTTTGCCGAACGTTTCATCACTCAGGGATGATTAGTGCCAATAGTATCGGCTAGGGATGATTAGTGCCAAAAACTACAAACCACAGAGATGATTTTTGCAGTTTACTCTTGTTACTAAGTACTAACGATGATCCATTGACATACAACTTTAGCCATAAAATTAAGTCTTTTAATCACTGCTCTTTAACAAACACCAAAGCAAAAGGAGATCGATGCTCACACAAACTCTAGAAATTGATGACAAAAATGAAAATGTTTATTTTCTTTTAGTTTCCACTTTAACAATAACTTTCTGTCTAATATCGTATGCTATAAAGAGATTTAAAATTTAAAACTGAGCATATTCATAATTTAATGTTATAACCTAATAATATCTACTAAAAAGTGAGCATAATATAATTGAAGTAAAAATGAATCCATATCTTTTAATTAAAGACTCAAGACCGAGCTTCTATTCAACGATGTTATGCCCTTTTTTTAGTTTAATTATACATATTATGTTTTCTTTTTCTTGTGTCTATATATAATTCGACTAAGAAAAATCAATCGTTGAATAAAAATTGTTTCAAGTCTTCATAAAGTAGATATGAATTTATTTTCACACCTACAAAGTAACCATACATAATAAATAATTAATTGTGTTTTGAGTTGCATACATCACTCTACAAACATATATAAAGCATGATGTATATATAACTTATGTATTCTAAATACGAATAGTGTGATACAATAGAAAATAAATGTGTGCAAATTAGTCTATTTTGTAATTGAATCAAGTAATTCAGCGACCTCACAATGCTCTTCTTTCTAGCTAGTTTTGCCGCTAAAAGGTATATAAGAATAGAGTCTTATTTACAAAACAAAACTAGTAAAAAAAATATGGAGGTTTATTATCAGAATAGGGGTTGTGTCATAGAGACCTATCTCAAAAAATTATAAAAAGTATCAAATCCACCGCTCTTTGTCCTCCCAGTTAATAGTACACACAGTTTTTTTTCAGTTTATGTTCCGTATTTTTTGACAACTAATTTTTCAAACTTTATAATTTTTGTTTTACACTTTTCATTTCACATATTTATAATAAACAAAATTATTCAAAAAAAACCGAAAAAATGGCAGAGAGGTCCAAAAAACCGCTCCCTCATTAGATTCTACGAGTGAGGTCATGAAGTGATGGTTACTTGCTTGAATCAGTAGAGTTATAGTTTGCTTGGCTCAAAGTAGCAAGTCTTACATCTTATCTTAAGCTATTTTCTAGATTCGATTTTATCTCACTTGGACCATATTAGTAATTTCATATTCTTGGTTCTTTTATCAATGGTTCTCCCTGGTCACCATCAGAATACCTCAGTTTACGTACGATTATTCTCTTCGATTGCAATTATAGTTTATGCCCCTCGCCATCCTTTTTATTACA
This sequence comes from Tanacetum coccineum, assembly GCA_026074375.1. NCBI lineage: Eukaryota > Viridiplantae > Streptophyta > Magnoliopsida > Asterales > Asteraceae > Tanacetum > Tanacetum coccineum. Next base: position 60,590 of record BQNB010023254.1, on the reverse strand, counting down.
TTTCTACTCCCTAGCTTGTTTACCGTAAAGGTTTAATATTAAGGAAAAATTTATCTTTGCCTCACCAAAAAAAATGTTTGCGTTAAATGTTTTTAAAAATCTCCATTTCTACAAATGCCTCAGGGCGACTTGGGCGACTTACACCAAATTTTGAAAAGTGTCTCAAATCGCCCCGGTCGCTCCTTTACTTGCATGAACACGTGTCAATTTTGGTGAAAGTCGCCCTGGGACATTTGTGGAAAACACTTTTTTTAGGGCAAACGACACAAACACTTTTTTTGATGGGGCAAAAGTATAATTTTTCCTTAATATTATGCATAACATTTTTCTTGCAAGATATGTTAATTAGATCTGCGGAGACTGCTGGTTCTCGTAAAAAAATTCGTCTGTCACGAAGGCGGGAGTTCGAGTACACGGCACAAAGGTTTGGGTCTTGACTCTTTATTTAAGCTGTTAGAATTATATGAGTATGGCCCGTTTATAATTTTTGGCCTCGAACAACTTAGATTGGTTTGTATTGTAGTAATATTTCTTTTGCATATTTTGTCTTCCTTGTCGTGAGAGATCTCGACACCGACAACATTATCGCTTATGATATATCAATGCTCTCACATAAATCTAAATAGTGGAACATTAATCCTCATAATGTTTTCTTCTTATTCATTCTAAAAGCTATTTATTAGGAGATCTACGAGAATGATATACAGAGCTAAATTAAAGGTATAATAGTCAAAATTCAAAATATGTGATTTTCATCATTTATTTAAGGCTTTATTTACAAATTAGTTTATTATTTCGATATATATGAAACTAGTTATCAATAGCCCTCCGCTGAATACGTGCTAGCTTTATGAAATACATGTTCCAAAATATAAATGCAGTAAAGCAACACATGATATACATTAAAAATCAAATTAAAAACTGCAAAATGAAAGTAGCCTAAATATGTAGTCATTGCAAGGAAGGTTGGTAATTTAGTTGTCACTATATTGAGTACCCGTGAACATTACGTGTAAAACAAAAAATTCCTTTTAAAATTTTCATAAATATTGATACAACATAACAAAAATCAATATGTGTTTGACAACAATACATAAATACGTAACATCAATACGATATGTAATGGCCCAGCCTAGTCTGCAAAAAACTCCTCGTGTAACAATTAACAACTAATTGATATTAAGTTTAGTGTTCAACATGAGAAAGCTTCAAGTGAATTGAGAACAAAATATGCATGATATCAAAGTAGTATAGAACTTACCAATATAGACACTCATAAAAGAGCCGGCCAGAATATTGTCACCAACATGATAATTCTCAAAATTTAGAGGAGATTAGATAATGTCAATAGTTGTATAAGTCTACAACATACAGATTCACATTTATTCAAATTGATCAATGTAGCGTAGGAATGACAAGGATACAACCTTGACAGATTAACAATATAGAGATCTCAGAACTCGTGTAAAGCTCTACTGAAGATACCAGGACCATAAAGTTTACGAAGATATATCATTATAGAATGAAGAGCCGTACAATTGTATAAGATAGAAGCAAGTTTGATTTGTATAACTATTAGTTTCATTTTCTTACATTGGAATGGGAGCTATTAGTTTCATTTTCATTTTCTTACCTATTTGTCATAGGAATAGGAAATTTTTTTAGATGTGGTTCCCAGGCCATGATAAGTATCATTGCAGCAGTACCTAGATAGGGAACAAAACAGGTGCAATAAATATCATATCAAATATATAATTACACATTTCATTTTGTTAGCTTTCTTTCTAAATGGTCACTACAGAATGTGGTTCATGCAAATGTAACTCTACAACAGACAATACTTTTCTTTCCTCGCATATTTATATACTCCTTTTCAAGCCACCTTATAAAGATGAAAAAAATGTAGTTCATACATATATATGTCGGACAAAATCCATTTGGGTTAGTGGTAGATTGACGGAAGTATTATACATGTGGGACATGCATGGCTGTTCATGTTATTAGTAACGGTGTAAAAATGTAATAACGACAATATTATAAAACACAATAATATTGGTATTGAGACAGTGTTAAGTTCACAGGTAGCTAACAGACTTCAAAGAAGAACCGATGTTTACTAAAACAGAAAACGACCATTCGGTTTGCGTGTTCGGTTTTGGTTCACAACCAATCGTTTGAACAGAAATAAAAAACATAGCATTAGATTTTGTTTAGCACTCTAATTTATTGAGTACGATTCTAAGGAAGCTCGGCCATCCTTCTACCGATGGAGCTTCGTCTTTATTCTATTAATGTTGTAACAAGATAATATCGGAATCGGGCTCGATAGATAATCTAATATTTGTAATGTTTGGGGTTTAATCCCTATACAAACAAAAACCCGAGACCCGCGGTCATGTTAAATATCCCCGCGCGTCACCGTAAATGTGTAGGAGTATGTATATATATAGATATTTTTCTACATTTCTCTACAAAGATTTAATAGATATTTTTCATTTTTAGAAAATATCTAGTTTTTCATATATCAAAAATCTTTTTTTCTCTCATCTCTTCTCTCTCTCTAAACTCTTGCTCTCTTTCTCTTTTCTTGTTTCGATTCGTGTTATGAAGTGAAGTGTTAATCGGGATCCAACAATTGGTATCAATCGCCTCGGGTGGATAGCGTGTTTTTTTTGGTGTTGTAAGCATATAAGATTCGGCAGATTGGGTTGTTTTATCATTCGGCAACCATAATTTTTCGTGGCTCATTATGTTGTTGGAAAACGCCAAGTTAGATCCTAACCAATCTCTCGGCTTTCATTGGGTTATTCACAAAGTGGACACTCAGGTGAAAAGAAGAGGAAGAACGAAAAAGTGGTAAAAAACGTGTTACGATGATTCGAGCTGGAACAGAACGAAGGACTTTACCAGAAATAGACGGACCCGAACTAGCGGAATACGATACGACGACGGACTCGTCCTCTTCCCGAACTAGGCGGACAGGAAACTAGCACGGAATCGAACTAGCGGACAACTCCCCGAACTAGCCGGTTGAACGAGCGCGACTTCGAACGTGCGGTTGAACTAGCGTGATTCCTCGAACGGCGGATCGAACGACGCGGAACTACTATCGACAGCTGCGGTTTCGAACTAGCGATCTTCGAACACGGCGGGATCGGTAACGAGCGGATCGAACTAGCGGAACTCGATACGAGGGACTCGATACGTGCGGGACTGACGCCCACGAGCGGGAGTCGAACGTAGGCGAATTGATCATGCAGAATCGATGAAGTGGGATCTCGAACGAGAAATTGTTTTTGGACGCCCCCCCCCCACCCCCCCCACCCCCCCCCCCCCCCCACCCCCCCCCCCCCACCCCCCCCCACCCCCCCCCCCCCCCCCCCCCCCCCCCCCCCCCCCCCCCCCCCCCCCCCCCCCCCTCACCCCCACCTCGAACGATAATAATTTTCTAGCTATTTCTGTGTTAAGAAATCGTTTCAGTTCAAACAGCCATAACTTTTGATCCGTAAGTCCGTTTTAGGCCCGTGACCTCTCAAATCGAAGAGAAAAACAAGACGGATTACGCTGTAACCATCCTTATTTGTTGGGTTAAGGATTTTTCGAAGCCCAAAAACATCGTTTTCTATGAGAAATTGACATTTTTCAGTTTTTTTTGGAATTTTTGCCGCTGATTCCGAATCAAAACTCACGGTTTTCTATTGATTTTGTAAAATCCCGTTAATTCATTTATCGGTTTTAATCATAGACGTGTAAAATCCCCTCCACCCCTATGAACGTTGCATTGCTTACACACCGCATCTTTAATCCCATAATATACACTTAAGATCAACAAAATCAATTTTCACTTCTAATTCATAACTATTCATTCATCATGTCTACTCCAGTTAAACCACATCCTCCCCAGTTAGCCAAATGCTAACAATTAATTATTGAGTGGTTCTAACCGAGCGTCCACTGATGCTTGGACCAGGATGATATTCTAAGTGGCATTCGCGTTTTCTACGATTCCGCTGACATTAAAACGATATGGTGAATATCTGAGGAAGTGCATATTTGACGGTCCCATATTTGCCTTCGAAGTCCATATTGCAAGCTGTGTTGAAAGCATCAGAGAACATTTCTTTGTCTACCAGTAAGCAGCATGCACATGAAGAAGTTGAGACAATACACAACAGGACTGGCAGGAGAACAAAACTTTACTTTCAAGGCTGAAAAGGAAGCTATTTTTCGTGATTTCTGACATGGTATTGGGGATGAATTTTCACTCACTGTTGTGTCATGCAACACAGCAAAGGAGAGGTGGACAAGCCATTGGTAAGGCTTACAACAAGGGGTATCTGTTGAAACGTTTTACAAGATGTAAAGGACCAATCTATCTGGGAATTTAGGAAGTTTTAATTCCAGAGATGGAGAATCCTTGGCAGTACTTATTTACTCCGGTTTTATTACTAACTGTATGAATGAGTTAACAAGCGAACAACTTGCAAGTTTCACCAATGCAAGGGGAATGTTCAATCTTCTTCTTACAACTTCAACCAGATATGGTCAAGATTTGTGACGATTGTCCATAGCAAGAGAAAAATAAGACTTCGTATCATATATTAGGTCTGTTTGAAATTTGTAGCACAGTTTCATACTGGACGGGTTGTATGATATTCAGAGCTGCAGAGAATAGCCAAAAGTGGCAAATCCACATTTGGCACTCATTGCGGCTGCTCAACACCAATATTCTGATGTATTACCTTCCAAGGCCCCACAAAAACATCAATCGATCATCTATGCAACATCATTTACAACCCAAGACAAGTGCATTCTACAGACACAAAGGCAAAGAGATCGCCCAAACCAATTACTCCTCAATATGAGTCTGTATCTGGAAGCAGTGTCTCCAGGAACAAGCTCAGAGGGATATAGGATATGCAAAAGAACTTGGCACTCCTTGATAAGTATTTCAAGAAGTGCGTACACATATTCCTACCAAACTACAACCTTTCGAACTTCTTTCCAACTTCCAGGAACTTAGACTGAAGATACCACACCAGGCTTATAACAATAGTACAATCAGTCAGGAACAATTTGGGTAACACAGGACTTTGAGTTGTCGGGCGCTTATGGGAAAACAATACGGCACGTCCGGTAGCTGTATCTAAATGGAGCATACCAATTGACTTTAAACTACAAGGGATGTTGACACTATGCCAGGGAATTGCCAGGAAGGCCAAAGCGGGTTTAAAGATCACTAGCGTATCACAAGGAGAAGTGATGGATGTGCTAACAAGCCTGGATAGGTGTTCCACTTCAAGCTGAGCAAGCTGATTGGCTAGAAGACACGGATGACAGGATTCGATGATAAGATTTGACAGCTCATTACAGTTTTACATGGCAAAGTATTCAGGGAGGTCTCTCCTGCCGGAATCAAGTTTACTGTTACGCCATTGGAACAGTAAAAACAATGATGATAAATGATGTGTTTTGGCCAATGTGAGTCAGACATTTGAGCAACCTGAATCCATTAACGACACATATGATTTTGGAGTAGGCATGATAGCAATGTCATTCTGATTCATTCAAATATATGTCCACTATTGATAATCAGGTTGATAATAATATGCAGGCTGAAATTGTTATGAGCGGTGCATGCGCTTGCTAAATTTATATTGCAAATTTAGACTCTTGATCTGGAGGAAACAAAACACGGTATTAAAGGGCAATTAAAGAAAGCAAAACGCATCATTAAATCAAGATACCTGAAAAAAAAAAAAAGGGGGGAGTGCAAAACGTATTGGTTGAGGTCTAGTTAGGGCCTATGAGGGGAGGCTTAACATAGCAGTCGCGCATAGTTATCTGATTGCATTCAGATACCAAACATGACTGTGCTCTTGAGACACGTACACGGCCTTAATGAGCCTAACGACGCTGATTCATAAAATACTTCAAACAAAGTTAAATGACACACTAGGACTATTAGCTCATAAAAACTTGAAACATAATAGAGAGGTTTAAAACTTTAAACCTATGAAAAATTTCAGTTGTCAATCAGGAAAAACGACGAGCTACCTTAGTCAAAAAGAGGCTTGGCCTAAATAGCGTCAAAATTTGCTTAGGCTACTCAAAGAGAAAACTAAGGTTATTTCGGATTTAAGGGTTAAGGAAGGAAAATAGACATTGACACGATGATTGAGTTGCGGATGCAAACACGATAAAGTTCTTTAAACCTGAAATTCTTTATAACGGACACTATCCAGTCAATTCAGACCATGCACATGTTAGCACCCAACCATGATGCAACGTATCATGGTTCGATTCTACCTCGTGCTAATCCAAAGTTACTGCAAGATAGCTCAATTCTGATAAGCCCTTGTTTGTTGGAATATCTTACCTGATCTTCTGATCGTGCAAACAGATTTTGCCCCCGATGGGGAAGATACAGTGGGACTCTTGACAAAGGAGGAGTAGATCAAAATCTTGCGTTAATACAGTACATAGTGAAACCATATAATTGCACCTATAAAACAGTCTTTATGAAAACTTTAAAACACAATCACCAAAGCCTCCCTTCTTGATAGTTGGAAAGACAGCCTAAAGAAGTTCTGGTAGACAATGTGGCTCGAAAAACGTTTGTCCTAGGACAAAACCAAACATTGCTCAAAAACATTGGGTCTTTATACAAATGTCTAAATCCATAGTAAACAGTAGATACTTCGATAAACGAAATGACATAAAACTTCATCTATTTTCAGAAAAATTTGTCAACAAACTTGGTACTATCATATAGTAGTGCCATTTACTACCCAACTGACAATGGAGTTGGAAGTTTTGATCCAAAATCTTTATTAATTGCCTCTTTCAGACAAAACACAATACTAGACCGTCAATTGTTTTATTCAGCGACACTAAAAAGAGAATTGAATGACGATCTGGAGTACGTTTAATTCTCCTTGCTCTCTCGGCTCGCTTGGACGAACTGGAATCAGACTAAGGATGATTTTTCAAACATATATGATGCCCTACATCTCGGAAGAGTGTGTGTCTATCAGTTGTTACATGTTCGATTGCATTCTCTGTCTGATTTAAATGCTAAGACTGCTATGCGCAATGCTTATATGCTTCCATAAAGTCAAGAATGTTGAATGTCTTGCACAATTCGCCTTCACGAAACACAAACTGATCTGTTAACAAAGAACCTCGGTATCTTATTATATGATGTTTATTCTCAGGCTTTGCTAAACTTGAAAAATACATTATTTTCTTTGATACTTTCTTCTCTAAACATTGTAAAGACTTCAGATGAAAAAACAATACCACAGTTGCTCTATAAGATACTGCTTATCAAATGCCTGTATTTCGACACTACCGACAACACGTTTTGTAAACTTTTTATTCGCTCATCTCACAAGCTTGTGATCAAGCTCACTAAAATGCAAGAAAGACTCAACTTGCGGTTAAATGTGTTAAAAAAGAAACTCATTCTGGTATCAAGGAAATGTCTGTGGTAACTCAGTTTGATAATAACCAATCTGTTGTTCGACAACCACCTACTTGCCTAAATGGATTCCAAATAGCATCCCAGTTTTAAGGAATGAACGACTCCTTTTCATTTTCTCCTGGGGTAATTTTGGGGGGAGAATGTTGTTCAAACAAAACAGTCGGTTAAGATAACTAATGTGTCGGTCATGGTTTATTTAAACCAGTCTATCAACAGAGGCTATGCCACTCAGAATTCGAAATCCAAGCGATTCAAAACCAAATGTGCTTAAACCAGGAATGTATAGAATTGCATCACCACAAACACAAACTAGAACAACACAGTTGCCTCATTGCTTCTAGGAAATACTAATGCTACATGTCTAATCTTTTGGACGTAATTCCCACTACTAGTGTTAGCAGACACAGCTTAAGAGCTATCAAGTGAAAGATAAGGTCGTTGCACCAACATAGTCATGTGAAAGTTTACAAAGAAGGACAGTAGACGACAACCAATAGGATTTCTAGTAGTTCTAAGAATAAACAAAGTCTGTAACTGCGTGTAATATAAAACAGTTTAAACTCAAGCACACTTTGAATGTAAATGTGTTTGTGCTGATTGTGGTAAATGTGTGCTTTAATTCAGATTTCATGATGGCTTGTGTTTCTAGATACTTGAAGACTGTGGAAATGCTGAACTTAGAAGCCCCTAAGGTAGTGCATATTAGTGCTAGTAAACCCAAGAGAAAAGCGAACAAATCTATCTGCAACACCCCCATAAGAAAACAGTGCATCAGGATACCACTATTCAGAAATCCAAGGTGGTTACGATACGGAGTTGTATGAGAATACAAATCAGGATTGGAAATGGTGGTTAGCTAAGAGATGTCCAAAGGTTATACTTGGACATAAAAGCACTTGCAGGAACTATAAGATTTGGATAGCCTAAGATTACGGATAAAGCTAATGTTTTCAACAAGTATTAGTCTACACAATAGGACATTGTCTTTAGATAACTAAATGTCTTGAAGATAGATCATATTCCTTTGAGGATCCAATTTGTCCAATGTTCATCCGTCCCTCTAATTCTCTTGCAGTTGTTCTAACTCATTAACTATTAATTGTTGACTCTGGATGCAACAAACGCAATCATAGATGGGCAAATTCTCAACGCTTTTGTGTAATTTTATGGAGAAATTTCCTGGGTACTGTTCATTTTGGAAATGATCAGTTTGCTCACAAATTCTTGTTTATGGAGATCTGATTCAAGGGAAATGTCCCCCACGATCAAACGGGTTTTATACGTCGAAGGCCTCATCACTCTTCCTTTTCTCGTTGGTCAATTCTGTGATGCTGATTTGGAGGTTGCTTTCAGCGCCAAATCTACACTGTTTGTGAGAGATCTTCAGGGAATACGATTTACTAATCTGGTAGTACGTTGGGAATATCCGATATCTACACAATATATCTTCAAGAAACAACTTTCATCAAACTCCAATATGTTTCATGGCCTAATGCGCTTCACCATCATCAAAGCTCATGGTTATGGCATCGAAGATTTCTCATCTTACTGCGATTACATCACCTTACTCTCATAAGTAACTTTGTTGCCGCGACAGGGCTTACCTAAGTTGAAATATGTCAAGGATCACTTTGTTCGTCTTGTGAAATGAGTTAATGCAAAGAGTAGTCTCATACAAGACATAAGCGCCGTTCCTGGTTCCAAAGGAAGTAAATTTGAGTCAAATTGGACTTGTGCTGGTCCAATGCAGAGTTGCATAGAAGAAATGGAAGTAGTATTTTCTGGTGATCATTGATGATATTCAGATACACTTGGACTCTTTTTCTACGAGTCAAGGATTGAAACACCAGAAGTTCTCAGAAAGACTTTCTCACTGATTGAATTCAACGCATTCTTCAAGTCAAGTGTATTACTTTCCCGTACTGTCCTCGAGGCACGGAATTCTTGACAGTCACTCAATGCCTATCGTCAAAGAAGAAAAGGATTGAATCATCAAACTTTCCACTCCTTAAACACTGAACAGAACGATCCCCCCCCCCCCCCCCCCCCCCCCCCCCACCACGTTGTTGAATGGACGGATACCGTACTTTTGTTCGAGGCTGCCTTCGAACGATGCTTAAGCTTCTAATGCTTCCATTATCATTTTGTGCTGAAGCAGTTGCTCGACCGCTATGATATACTAGTAAACCGATCCAATCATTATATTCCACTCATCGGGCAAGACGGCATTTCACTATCATAAATGATCAGGAAACCTTCAATAAAAAATCTTCTACATATTTGGTTGCACTTGCTACATACTAGAGATAGGGGAATCTGGATATAAGTGAAAGAAAAAGGGGATCCATGTGTCATGGTGGGATATTCTACTCAGGTCGAATGGATATCGTGTTTACAACAATGAGAACACGCTTAATAGTTGATGGCCATTCATATCCAAGTTTTGATGAAAATCAAAAGAAAATGATGTATGATCACAACCAGTTCAGACCTCACACCACAAATGACAAGAGATGTCTTTTGAAAATGTCTCTTCAGACTCGTTCATCATGGACTTAAAGGCGTCAGATTATGACAACTCTGAACTGTTGCCCCCAAGACAAAATGTTGTTCCTACAGGTAGAGAAGACAAATTCCGTCACAGCAAGGTTTTAGAATTTCTCGTAGTTCCTTTACTTGAAGAATTTATTACAATCCAACAGACGATCAAGTGAGGAAAACAACAATGATCATTTATTAAGCACGAATGCATCAGTTTCAAGAAGATGAATTTATCAATCATTTTGTACACGGTATAAGTAAATGGTGGTCTTCCTCACGCAACATTGATTTAACCGATTGTGCATTCCATTTCATACCCACAAAGTTCATGATTACGTTGGACTGAGATAATCCCATCGCTTTGAATACAAGTTTCATGGAAATCCAACCATGCAAGTTACAATACATAGACGAAGTTGCAAAGATCCTGAGATGTGTATGCTGCGCGCTCACTCCGGTAAGTATTGTTTGACCCAAAGTAACATTAAGGAGGCAAAGGATGATTCTGCATGGATCCGAAGCAATGCAGGTTGAACTTCATCAGTTCGACAGACTAAAAGTATGGGAACTTGTCATCAAACACATTTGGAAAGATGATTTAAAAGCTAAGTGGTTATGGAAGAACAAGAAGGATGAGATCAGACTGTACATTCGCAACAAAGCACGGGACTGTTGCTTAAGGTTCTTGCTCAGGATGAGGGTATTGATTTGAGCAATCATTTGCACTCTAGTTGATCGCTGGGAAGCTGTTCGGATTTTCGTTGCCCACGCGGACACCAAGTCTTTTCCCTATCTATCCCGAGGACGTCGAAAACGGCATTTCTTAATGGTTCCAATTGAAAAGAGGAGGTTTTTTATGTTTGCTTCAGCCGGAAGGGTATCGTTGATCTGACTCTTCCAGAAATTGTCTAACCTTCTAAGAAAAGGCTTTTGTATGGATTAAGCAACTCCATGGCCTGGTCACGATGAACTATCAAACTTACCTAATGTACAAAGGCCTTTACTAAGGTACAATTGACCTCAATTTACTCCTCAAGATAAAATACGGGGTAAGTTTATTCTTCTTGTGCAAGATTTACGTCCGGTGACACATAATTTTTGGATCGACAAATCCATATAATTCCTCAAAACGATTGGAAAAATTAATGACAAGTAGATTTGATATGTCATTAATGGGGGGAGATGAAATTTGGTTTTTAGACTTCAGATCCACCTGTCCCCATAAATGGTTTTTTATCAATCAGGACCTAAGTACGCTTTAGAAGATTATGGTAAAAGAATTCCATATGGACAACTGCGCACTCCATTGTACACATTGGCTACTAAACCCTAAACTTGATCGTAGGACTTGAGTGGAGAAACCCGTAGCACCATCTAATTATCGTAGTAACTAATTCGGTGTCACCTTCACCTTGTATGACATTCTAGTAGGACTAGACTTAGTGCAAGTAGTATGATATTGTGCACGTTCTTAAAGGCAAACGCACCAACTCAAAAATGCACCTCAAGGAGGTAAAAGATTCTTTATATAACCTAAAGGGTTCCATTTAATAGGACTCTGGTATACAAAGGATTCTGGCTCGTTGAATTAACAGGCACTTTTCAGCGCTGATCATGCGGGATGTCCCCTTGCTTACTCGCTAAAAAAGCACTTCTGTGCTGGCGATACAGTTCCTCTGGTGTCTTTAATAATTGTACACGCTGGTTGGTCTTCATACGCAAAGGCCAGGAGTATGTGGATTATCTGCAACGCTGTGCCTCAATGTAATGGGATGAGGACATCACAACTTCAGATTTATGGCTTCTACATTCAACAAAATACCGTTGTTTGCAGTCTCTCAGTCTGCCATAGGCAATCTAATGCAACCCGTCCACACTTCCTAGGGACAAAGCACATCCCATACTCGATATCAATTTAATAATAAGAACAGGTTGATAAATGGTACTAATTGAATTCTCCGTATTTTGTCAGAACTGTATACCTATTAGCTGACATGTTTATAGATTGCCCTTCCTGAGGATGGTTTTAAGTATCTTGTCAGGAAGGATTGGTATGAGATGTTTTTGACTCCAGCTGAACTGGAGGTTCTGACCAATTGAGACTGCTTGATATCACTTCATACAACCCATACCACCATGTACATATTTTTCGTGAAAGCAAATTACAAAAAACGTTAAAACTTCAAAAAGAAAAATACAAAATCAGAATAATCAGAAATTGTTTCACAAAAAGTTTCTTTCGAACATGTCGCCTTGAATTCGAATAACATTTACGTGTTAGAAATGTCTATAACCTATTGTAAAGGGTGTGTTAAATGAAGTCTCGTGCGACGAGTTTTCAAATAGTTTCAAAACATGTCATTTCTAATGTTCTAAATGGCTCTATGTGCAAAGGTCACAGTACAGAACCCGGACTTCAAAAAAAGGAAGGTTTTATAACTTATGCCTCAACAACGAGATAATATCGTTTCTGGTTCTTGAGCTGTTCTTACAAAGACATTCATGTTTTAGTCAAGAAAATGAAAGTTGTAGTTTCAGTGCGCTTTACCCTTACCGTAGTAAGAGATGTCCTCTATATATGGTTTTTCAAAAAGTTGAACACAATTTTTCAAGAATTTCTCTGATGACAATTACATAATCTTCAAATATTGTGGTATTCAAAAGTCCAACACCTCACAGTGTTTTCAAAAGACAACACTCATTTTTCAATCGCGGTCCTATTCTTGAGGGGGAGTTTTTCGAAAAACAAAGTTTTATGTTCTTGGATACTTCAACTTCGATAATTCTTTGTATTCAATCTCATTATCAAAATGTTCCAGACATTTCATGGATATTATTTTATCCTACGGTTTTTTCAATAGACAAAATTTTAATCACAAGGTATTTCAAAAACTAATTTATTATTTGTAATAAGGGGAGAAAAGGTATTTCTATAATATATGATTAATATGATCTAATTGACTCAATGTGCTGAAAGGTTTTTATGGTTCGAACTTTTATAGCCCAACAAACATCTTAATTTCACGACGATTCTGAAGTCATAAGGTGGTTAGGCTTTGTGTATCAATCCTATGATCCAACCAAGAACGGAAAGATTACCCAAGGGATAATCCAAAGTTAGATATAGCAGTCCCTTGGTATGATTGGAGAATAAAATGTATATGGGAATAATGCCGACTAAGATTGACGTTAACATGGAAACAATCAAAACAAGGTGTTAGTTATGACGTTCTGGTAAGCATTGAAGGCGGTGGATTTATAAAGAAATGTATGGTTAAAGGGGTCTAAAAAAAGAAGACCCTCACACTATTAAGGCTGAAAGAAACTGGGTCAATACATATGTGTCAGAATCACAATGTGATTGCTGGGACATTAAAAACGACATCATGGGGACCTAGTGATGCAATGCTCAACCCTTCCAACCATTCGGGTTTCTCTCAACAGCAAACTTGTAATCATTTGTCACGGAGATAACACCGTTATCTGTTTGGACATCTCATTCCGGAGATCTGTTGATATTGAATAGGTGGCAAACTGCTCCAGCCTCCCGTAGTCACTTCAAAACCAAAATGCCTCTTACCTCGAGTCTAGAGCCAAAAGATCAATCAAAATCTCGTTAGTGACACATTCCATTTAATACACTTGTAGAGCAATAATTAGATTCCAAGCTGTTATCAAGATTCCTTCGCAAAGATTCATTGTATGGATATTTGCCAGAACATCTCAGAGTGATACTCTTTAGTATTCACAATGACGAATGGAAATCCTTCCAGTGTCATCATCAAACAGCACTGCGGTAGGTGACTTGCGAGATTCTATATGAATCAAACTTGTGACAACTGGATATTGATTTGGTCCAGTAAATGAATTGACGGTTGATGAATTTTGATAAAAACATGACACTCTCGATGTGTTACAAAAACACTTTAACGAGTGACACGTCGATTGATTTTCAAATCAATTTTCTCGTTTATACACTAAGTAAACCTGCAGGTCAAACGGATGGTAACGGCAACCTACAATCTCATTCAAATGGTCAATATTACTCGATGACATACATTCTAGAAAGCTCAAGATCTAAAGACAATGACACTTCCGCCCCCAAACTCTGATTTGAAGCTTGCACAGATTAATGCAAAAGTATATGAGAAATGTTGGTCAAAACAAAAGATCGCCAGATTGCAAAGACGATTTTAAAAGCACAATGACAAGGCTCAAAGTCAAGATCGCAAGTTGAAAGGAACAAGATCTACAACGAAAGCAATAGACTTAACACTCGAGCTTAAAAAAGACAAAAGCAATCTCACGATTCATGAAGGAGTGTCATCAATGAACTCACTTCGGGGGAGATTGTTAGCCTCAATTTTATTGAGTCAATAAAGGAAGCTCGTTACCGTGTTCAAGACCTCACTTCGGGGGAGATTGTTAGCCTCAATTTATTGAGTCGAACAAGGAAGCTCGGTCACTCTACGATGGAGCTTCGGTCTTTAATTAGTTAATGTTGTACAGGGAGATTATCGGAAATGGGCTCGATTGCTAATCTAATATTGTATATGTTTTGGGTTTAATCCCAAACAAAACCCGAGCCCGGGTCCTAGTTAAATATCCCGCGCGTCACATTAAATGTGTAGGGGTATATATATATTTAGATATTTTCTAAATATCTAAATATATATAGATATTTTCTTTTAGAAAATATCTAGTTTTCATATATCAAAATTCTTTTTCTCTCATCTCTCTCTCTCTCTCTAAACTATCTGCTCATCTTTCGTCTTTTCTTGTTTCGATTCGTGTTTATGAACGTGATAGTGTTAATCGGGGATCCAACAGAATTTCTAATTGGGCCTTACTTTTCGTAGCCAGTATTTTGTTCAGCATGCAATATTCTTTTTTCTTCCCATTAAGTTTCATATAAACATGTTCTGTAATCTAGTATGCATATTGCTTATTTTTATAAATCAATACTTGATCACAGTGGCTTTTTGTCACAAGTTTATGGCATTTATATCACCCGTTATGGCATTTATAACCCAAACATGTGACATCAATAAGGCCACTAATGTGACAAATTAACATGCCAATCATGCATCATAGTAAGAAAGGAAAAAACCATGACAAAATAACATTAAAATGTATCTGCTAAGAGATATATGGTGTGATCCTCGAAGTCATGTTCACCATGACCATGAGTAGTGATCAGTGACCATCGTTTCTCAATCAACCTTTAAAACATCGAAATATATTATAGGATTCTTCTTAGGTTCTTTCCATTGTTGTTGAAAATCCAAATAGACAATGGATGCATAGTGTTACTAACATTCATGCATTGAGGTATGGTTTTTTTTATCCCAAACTAAGTTCAAAAGGTAAATATTTTTATGATAGGATGTAGTATGTTACCTTAATGGCAGCAGCTAGATGCACAATCATATCTTCACCCCAAGGATGTCCTATCAGTTGTAAACCTATTGTAAGTCCTTCTTATCGTAACCAACATTGAAAAGCAAAATATATATGGTTATAAGTCCTTGCTGCAGCTGATATGAAACTAATCATCCCGCCATTAAAAAAATATAATGAAATCAAATTTTCAAAAATGATTTCTAACACTAAATATTTTAATCAGATCATAATTTGTTTATCCAAACACTAAAAACTAATTATTGCCACTTTAAGTTCAGAATAATTAAATTAAAAAGTAACTATGCTTAAGTGGAACCAGAGATAAAACTAACCAAAGCAGGCACATACGTACATTCCATAAAGCTTAATCATGCATCGTAGTAAGAAAGGAAAAAACAACGATAAACTAACATTAAAATGTACCTGCTAAGAGATACTGGGTGTGATCCTGGAAATAGTGGTACTCAAAATTGGAAAAAGAGGGATGAAAAAAGTCAATGCATCTTAGATTCTAGCAAAGTCAGGCTTTGAAATTGGAAAGAGCATGATGAGTGAGAAACTGACTCTAGATATTGTAGCACGCAAACATCAAAGGCTAAAACCAAATAATGCTACCTTGTGTTATATAAAAATGTTGTAAATTTCCCGTGAATTCATTTTAAGAAATTTATTGCATAAGTGCCTCATTGACTCTATCTTATTAATTGTATCTCCTAATATATCATCACTTGTCATCTCAGCTACGTTATCGTCCTGATCAGGTGACCTCTTTCATTTTTGGACAAACAAAGGTTTAATTCTAGGCATATATATAACATCTTAACTAAAATTTAGACTATTTCAAGTGCAATATTTATGGTTGTTTATATATAGTGTGAAGGCTTTGGAATACTATTAAAGAAAAACATCCATAGCCATCGAGTTCAATAATTATTGTTCATTGCATAAGGCTATTGACCAATATTCCACCATAGCGATTAGTAGTGAAATGTGTACTCTATACAAAACTTACACATAATATCTTCGCCTTGCCCTTGCAATCTCAGACCTTGGTAATCGAGAATTCTAAACAAAAAGAAAATAGAAAGGCAAAGTGTTTATGCTAATTCTTAGAGACAAAAGAAAAAAAGAGCAATAGTTTTACCTGTTGCCTAAGAATTTGAGCCTGATAAGCACTTCCGGCAAGAGCAAGAAGTCCTGGATCTAGGCGATGAATAGCTTTTATTTTGTTAAAGAAATACATACTTCAAATGTAAAACATAAACCATGAGACAGTCAGACATACATAAAAGGAATGCCTGATGGTAATTTTCCAAATGAAAAAGTTGGATACGAAAGAGATGAGCCATGTCATGTTCTGCCTGAAGAATACGAACAGCTGTGCTCTTACTATATTGGCCACATTGGTGTACCTGTAGAAAGAGATACTTATGAAATGGTCAACATAAATCTATTAAAATGTTGAGACACCAAGTTAATAGAAAACATAACTGTTATGTCAAGTTAACCGGTCTTGCATTTCAGGAATCCATGATTTAAGCAAGTAAATAACAAATTTTCAACTAACCCCACACTTATAGACCAAGAGGACAAATTTTAATAGGTAATCACATATACTGCTGTGAAAATGTAGAAAAGAGAAAACATGTTATACTCATGCTATAAAAACTTTCATGTTCATAAAATGCTTTTTTAGGAAGCACACAACACACAAGTTTTATGTAATAGTGAAATAGATAGGATCTCACGGCTTAGACTTACAGGAACTGAAGTGGGCTTACAAACAGTAAGCACGACTTCTCCTTTGTGCAGAATTGTAACATATAATGCCATCACCAGTGGTTCATGCCTATTTCAAAATACCAAAACTACAAAAGATGATATTATATGCACCTTTTCATAACAATTTGTAAAATCAGTAAGATGACTAATTTGTTTCTCGATTATTTTAGATTTTAATTGGTCAGGTATGTAAACAATATAGAAATATCCAACATAATTGATGGTCGAGTCAAAAAAGTTCTAGTATTGTTTTTTTATCTTCAAATATTAAAAAAACACGTAATAAACAACATCATAAGAACACGTTATTACCTTCTTAGTTGCTTGGAAAATATCATATGTGTCACGTCTTTGGTTGCTCCAAACATTGTAGATCGTCTTTTTCTCATTTTGTTAGGATTGGGCAACTGAGTTCCTATGATCTTAATTTGATGGAAGGAAGTATTAGAAATCAATAAACAATTTTGATTTTGAATCGGTGGACTTGTGTTTAAGGATTTGATATTGTGAGATATTGATTTAGAATTGGTCTTCAAATTCTATACGCCAGGCTTTATGTGATTGAGAATGATTCTGCTATGAATAAATGAGAAAGATAAATATGGAAGGAATTGATTTGATGTTATTGATTGAGAAAAAATGCCAGAATTTTGTGGGAGGAGTTATAAGTTAGGAATGTGTGAATCAATTATGAGAGATATTTTGGGAAAGTTGTTACTGAATAATGATATAAGCGATATTGTAGCAAAGAGTTTATTCCAGTTGTTAAGAATACCCCTACGTTTACACTGCCTTTGCCTAGTCAGATTTTTGTTCCCATTTTGCCCTTTGAGTCAGCATTAAAACAGCCTAGTCATCATGCCTAGTCAGCATGAACTAATTCATAACTTGTCTATTATATAGGTAGAAATTTTAAAAACTTTTGAAGGATATATATGAAATTTTAAAAGCTTTTGAAGTATATATATATATGCAATTTTGATTTTAAGTCGGATATATATGCAATTTTGAAGCTTTAGATGGATATATATGCAATTCACCCCACAAATATAATCTTAATACAATTGTAACCACTGTAGTTAATAAAACATCCACTTTAATTCGGCGATGGACGTAACAAGAGCACTTTAATCGTGTGAACCATGTATTTGTTCAAATTACTTTTTCAGCAATTAAAACCACCAATAGACCATTATATATTTGAAACTGAAATAACTAAAATTGAATAACATAGCCATTTCAATCTGTGTTCCATTATGAACACGGCTGACGGCTAAAATATCATTCGGAATAACGTATATTCAAATTTCATTTTGATAATGATTTTGCGGACGTATTAGGGGATTTTGCTATTTTAGGGGCCATTTGGTTTGTAGATGAGTTTAAGATTATGATCTGGATTTGGATATAAATTTGGATTTGGATTTAAATTTGAATTAAGATTTAGATTTGAGTTTGATGTAAGAGAGAGAAAATATATTATAATATAAATATAGTATCATTATATACAAATTTGATACTAATTAATTAAATTTGAAATTAAAAAAATAATAAAATGAATAAGACAAAAAAGTGAAGCACAAATAAACACAATATATAGTTATACATGAAATTTAAAGACAAATAGTATCAAAACCCACCCAAACCCACCCATATTTCCTGATTCATAAAGCCTGTATTTTTTGCCTTGGGTACCCCACTCCAAAAACCAACCCCTCCAACCAATCAATTGTTTTTTCTTTCACTCCATTCCTTTAATGCAAAACCCTCATAACAAACTCACTTTTAAGTCTTTTGCTACGCTAGCGACAACTAAGCAAAGTTATTTACATTGAAACGAAAATTAAAGGTACATTAATCAGGATGATATTTTAGAAAGTGCGTTATTATTTGTGCAACACCGTGAATGACCATGTTATTCATTTATATAGTTTTCCGATATTTGTAACGTATTCATTAGGTCATAAAACCATCACGAAAGCTAATAGAACTCCTAAACCATGCGTACGTACGAGACATGCATATTGTATCTTGGAACGAGTATATCGACCCGCACTCCGCTGCGAGACGATGAGTGAGCGTCGTTGTTGTTGATGTCGGAACTGGTCGGTAAAGTCAAAGAACATAAAAACATTCTACAACTGAATTTAGCCGGTACTTTGGCTTCCCTAACAGTTATGTACTTAACTATGATCTTACTAAAAACCAAAGCACAAATAGTGTGACACCCCGTAAATTTCCGATTAATATCTTAGCCGTTTCCGTTTGATATTTTGAATTTTTAAAGTTTCGTTTAATTTTTACGATTAACCGAGAAGTTATTCCGTTATTATTTAAGATTTATTGCCGGAAGTGATCCGTGCATCCAAACGTTGTTGTATTTTGGCAATAGCCACGTTTTATATTTCAAGGCAATATTTAAAATTTCATAATTTTCGGTGATACTGTAATTCGTTTCGTTACTTACGTGAATCATGATTTATTTAAGATATGAGCATATACATGGAGGACATGGAAATTAATTCAATGTGTGCACTAGCCTCCTAGAATGTTGGAGACCATTTTGGTCTCCCCCTCTCCCCTAGCTTACACGTCCTAAACAAGCACCCCTTAAGAACATAGGATACCAAATTTGAATTTCAAATCAATGAGACAAGACTCCACCCTTCTAGCTAACCATATGTCCTTGATCAATTGTGATTGGGAGATCATTTTGGTCTCCTCTTTCTCTTGTCCTATATCCCACGGCACACACACATTAAGTGTGTGTATGTGTGTAAACTTTTGCCTTATAACTTGTCATACTCCTAACATTCTTCATATCCCATTTCACACATATAAAACTCATATCTTTTCTCTCTTCTTGTGTTTGTTGTCTGAAAATACACACACACATACATAAACCCATATCTTTTCATTTTTAATCAATAACTTTTGAAGACTTGTTGAAGGTTTGATCATTTGTATCATTCGGGTATTAGTTACACAACATTTGGGTTGTTTTAGTCTTGTTCATCCTTCTAAAATCTTCAATCTTTGTAAGTCATCAAATCTTCATAAAACTTGTACTTTTGAGGTTATCTTGATGCATAAACATTTGTTGTACAACTCGTTTTTTGTAAAAATAAAGATTTTAAAACTACGTAAATCATAAAAGGTAATACTTATGGTTCGAAAATAATGATACTAAGTATATGGAAATCATAGTTTTGTGATCGTGGTTATTTTCGTGTAATAAAAATAGTACTTTATAGCTTATTTGTATTCGGCTTATATAATAAGCTTATAGGAAAGCTTATTTGACCTTATTCGACTTATTGAAACTTATGAATAGTACGACCCAACTAGAATACATAAAGGAATGTTTGTTCGAGCTTATTACATGCAACATATATTTATTGTGCTTATTTCTAGCTTATTTTTGGAAGGACAAAGCATTAAGCTTGTTTGGCTTAACAAATAAGCCCTATTAAGACTTAATGGGATTTTTAAAGCTATGTCCTATACAAAAACTTACGAACCACGAGCTTATTTATGAGCTTATGGTTCAGCTTATTTTATTATGGCTTATTATGAGCTTGTGATAACTTATTGATAAACCTAGAATTCATTTAGTACATTTTTAGCTTATCGGGCTATATTAATGAGTCCAAGATGGTTAATAATATGGTACGACCGAATAAAGGCCCAAACCGTAGCTTAATAGCTCACGGTGGACTTTTGGGGTAAAAGCTTGACTTATTTGAGAGCTTATTGATAACTTGTGACAAGTTGTTTATTTGCGTAATAGTTTGCTTAATTAGAACATTAACGTTTTGGATCATCTAATTAAGCTTATTAGACCTAAAAGCCCAATAAGGATTTTAATGACTCGTCGGATTTGTTAAAAATGGAAAGTGATCGTATAAAGTTTGTAAATCGTAACTCGTAAATTGAAAGTGAATTGAAAGTGGTTTTTATTATTAAAGTCTACGACTTTTAGAAAGTGTGTAAACACGAGCAAGTCATGCCGAAATTTTGTAAAAATCTTTATACTTAGAAAATTCTAGAAAGATGAGAATATTAAAATGTCTTGACTAATTACTCGGGGTGGGGTAAAGTGTCGAACTGCGACAACATTAAGTTTTCGTATATGATAACAATAATATTATATTATATTTTTATAATTAATATAATATTATATATACAATTAATTATAATCTAAGACTTTTCACAAAACTCAATCACTAATGTTTTTACCCATAAACAACGTTTACCAAATAAATAATAAACGTTCATGCATCATACACACTCCGTTATCGTTCCGAGTCTAAACTAAAACCCATATTCTTTTAGGTCATACCCGTGTACCACCGTTCGTTCCGAGTGATCATACTTTTTGACGTATACTCTTTACCCTACTATTCCAAGGTGAGTTTATAGCCCCACTTTTACATGTTTTGATTAAATGTTTTATAACTTGGGGTGAGAGACATTGCTTGCTTTTAAAACTGAACACAAGTACTATACGTGAGAAATTCCCCGTTTACGTGTTGCCTAAGTAGCGTTTAGACCACTATTGCCCGAATTATCATAAATTGTTAATCACCTTTAACCGAGTGGCTGGTTAAGTGAGCGCGAGTGAATAAATAGATCTATTGTGACTAATTGTTGATCCCACTTGAATAGATCTTGCTTAGCTTGTATGAAGCTTAGTTGTATTGAGTAAATCCAAGACAACTATGGTAGAAACTTTGATTATAAATATTAAAGACTATGCAGAATCTAGTTAATGATACTAAGAAGAATTATTTATAAAATAGTAACACAAAATAAATAACAAGATAGATTACCAAACTTTCAGCCTCAATATGAAACAAACACTCTTAATAGTGTTAGGGTTTACAAAACCTTGAAGCTACGAATATCAAAGATGTACATCTAACATTATGCCCTAGGACCTCCTTTTATACATTAAGGAGTCTTACAAGGCTTACAATACTTTCCTAACTTATCAAGATCTTTTCTATAAACAAACATAATCTTTTAAACAAATAAGTTATACATATCTTCTTTACAAATAACTAATACTTATCTTCGTAAGTATTCTTGTTCTCCAATCAATCTTTGATCTCATCTCTGTCAGCATATTCCTTCCAGCAGTAGTAATCACTCAGCAGTTGTAACTGAGCACAAGCAGCATTAACTACTTAGAAATTTATTCTAGCAGTACTAACATATACTAGCAGTACTAACTTTTGTACTAGCAGTAGTAACTACTTAGTATATTTTCAGTCTTCATCTCTGAGCAGTCTTAACTTCTACTAGCAGCAGTAACTTTATACTAACAGTACTAATTATACTAACAGTAGTAACTAGCAGTAGTAACTTTTATACTACCAGTACTAACTACTTAGCATAATTTTCATTAGTATTACCAGCAGCACTAAGTTATGCTTGACAGCACTAATATATACCTGAGCAGTAGTAACTCTAAGAATCATCTTGAAGTCTTTTAAACCCAACAATCCTCCCCTAAACTTGATGTTCATCTTCTGAATCTTCAAGTTTCATTAAAAGTCTTCACCATCACCAGGAGGATGCATTCAAACACTTCATTGACCCTTTTCCTGCTTTGTCATGAGCTTGAGTAGTTGATAACACATCTCATTCCAACGATCAGCTTGAAGCTTCTTGTTCAGCATGTTTGAGATTGTTATTGGTGTAAGGGGATATCTTTTCTCAACCAACATAAAGATATGTAGATTTCTAAACCTTACAAAGTGCACTCCATAGTTATCAAACAGCTTCTAAACAGTCACTTTGTACCCTTGTAGATTTCTCCATACATCACTCTTAATGTCAGGTTCAAACATTACTTTCAAATCTCCCCATAACACTCTTTCATAGTCGTCCTCTGGCCTTGTATTCTCATGTTTAGCTTTAACCAACTTCCAAAGGGTCTCTAAGTCTTCTCTATCAATACCCTGAAGCATCTTTATCATTGATGAATACCTTTTTGAGCTTCCATCAGCCCTTATCAATTTAAAGTATCCCATCCTTCCATCTTTATCAATCTAGTATTCAATAATCACTGGAGGCTTAGTAGCTAGAGGTATAGCATCAATTGCTACCTCATCATCTTTAACTATCTCAATATGCCTTTTCATCTCTACCTCCTCTTGATCATCTTTTTCAACTTCTACATGCTCATCTATCTTCTGCTTCTTTGACATATCAGATTCAAGTTCATCCCCTGCTCTTTTAGAGCTTTCCTCTGTTCTTGTCTCACTGCCTTTTACTACTTCTGAATTCATGTCCACAAAAGTATTTACTCTTTTCATTTCCTTATCAAACAACTTATGGATTTCATCATAGCTTTTACTCTTCAACTGACTATGTTTGTATCCATCCATATTCTTCAAATAAGTAGACATTTGATTTCTCTTTTGAGCTTTGGTAGGTGGCTTTCTTCTTATCTCTTCAGCTCTAAATTTTGCAAAGTGTTTCTTTCTTTTGTTTATTAGCTCTACAAACAATCTAGATCTTTCTTCAATGGTTATCTCTCCCTGTTCTGCTGCTTGTAGCCTCTAAGCTAATTCAAAGTCTGCCTCCATCATAGCTTGTGTGTTATCCTATGATTCAATCAAAGCTATGTTGGCTTGTTCTTCCTTTTTCCTTGCAAGCCTTTATTCTTTAATAAGTTCAGCTTGCAACTGAGCTTCAAGATTTCTAGCCATTTCTTCATCAAGAGCAACTTGATCTTTCTTCTTTAATGGCACTTCAGGCTCCACCATTATTCCTTTGCCTTTGTCTTTCACTTGTGGAAGTTGTGATTGTGAAGAAGAAAATGTTTTTGTAGATGCAGGAACTTGTTCTTCCTGATCATGAAATATAATTCCCTTAGCCCTTGGTCTAACAGATGTAACTGTTGTAGCAGCAGTTGTAACAGGCTTGGGTTTTGCAGTTTTGATTTCAATCAAAGTTTGAGCAAGAGTCAATTCATCTGGAATTTCAACACTGGCACTGGCAGTAGTAACTACTTCAGCAGCACTAACTGGAATTGACTTTGTAGTTGTAGCAACACTAACTACAGGCTCTTCAACCACCTTTTCAAACTCAATTTCCTGCTCTTCCAACACACCTGTATCAAACATCAGGTTGTCATCATTCATCTCTTGAGTCTCATTCACCAAAGTCACTTCTGCATCAGCATCAAGGTCTTCAATCTTCCTCCCCTGTTTGGATGCATCCTCCTGAGCACCCAAACTGGCATCATTAGAGGATTCTACCCTGCTAGTTGAACCAACCTTTCTTAACCTTCTTAGCCCTGAAGGTCTTGACTTCCTTCTCTTTTCCAACTGCTTGACTCTCTTCTTTAATCTAGTAATCTCATTTGCTTGAGCAGTCTTGGCTTTCTCCAAATCAAGGACTTTCTCTTGTAGGCTGGCACATAAATTCATCAATTCAGAAAGTTACATACTATCCTCACCACTTTGAGGTAAATCATAGGAAGGGGTAGATACATGAGCCTCATCAGTAACAGGCTCTGTAAGACCACTGTCTTTCCTCTGTTTCCTCTTTGACTTTTTCTTTTGAGGTTTAGATGATGATGGTTGAGAAATAATAGGTGTGGAATGGGAATCAGTAGGAGTAGCTGAATCTGCACCCATGTCTTTTGTAGCTTGAACCATCATTGTGGAGAATAGTGGTGTAACTCTTCCAAAAAAACCCTTGTAGGGTCTCTTCATGTTAGCAAATACCTTCTTGGTGTGGGAAGGTGTAACATAAACCCCTTTGTGCTTGGACATTCCCTCTACTTGTTTGTCCAGGAAGACTTGCACAAATCTTGGGTACATGAGAAATTTTATCCCACCATCCAAGTTCTTTACCATATTGTCAAAAATGTACTTGGAAAGGTTGAATTTTTGGTTTGTGGCAAGGCATATGATTGCAGATGCCATAGTACTACTAAATTCATTCCAGGATGTAGTCTTAGCACTAAGGCATTTCAGTATGGTATGGATGAGAAATTTCCATTGGGAAGAGAAATAAGCTTTATAGATAGTAAGCTTTTGAGTAAGATTTTCATACCCTATTCTTTCCAATTCTGCAAAAATCGGTATAGCAGGGGGGGGGGGGGGGGGTGGGGGGGTAGACAATCTTTTCTTAGCATCATCCAACTTAAGATCACTTCTTATACTTGTCTCAGAGATGATTACCTTTTTCTTGTCTACTAGGGCTTGTATCTGTCGTTCCACATTAACTGTTTTGACCTTAGCAGATGTCCAGAACTGTTCAATACAGGTAGTATAAATGGTTGGATTGACTGTTAATGCATATTAGACAGAACTTGCATTTAGAAAATCAATAATTTCCTCAAACCCATTACCTTCTTCGGGTTTCTCCAAAAACGCAACCAAATTGTGAGTTTCAGCAAACTTTGGGGTCGACATTATGATAGGTTTAAATGATTAAAGATGAAATTGAGTTAGGGTTTATGATTAGAGAGGATAACAAGGTGTAAAATCAAACAAATGAGTTATTGAAACCCTTAATCGAAGTATTTATGAACTCACCCTCTACAACATTAACTTAAACTGGCAGCATTAAGTTAAGCCTAACAGTATTAACTAACCCAGCAGTAGGAAGTTATACCTGGCAGCATTAACTTATGCCTAACAGTAGTAATTGAACGCATAGCAGCATAAACTAATACGGGAAACAGTAAATTAATCCTAACATCATTAACTTAAGCTTAGTAGCATTAAGTTTTAAGCCGAGCAGCATTAACTTTCACACACCAGCATTAACCCTAATTTCTTTCCAAAAAGCATTTCCATCATCAATTTTGATTCTCACAAGCTCTTTTTCTGTTTTTTAATCTCACTATATCTCTCATTTCTTTTTCTCACCAATATACTCTATCTGTTTTTATATCACATAAATCTCTTTCTATTTTTTAGCTCACTCTATCTCTCATTTCTTTTCCTCACTAAGTCACTCTTTCTGTTTTTATTATCAAGAATCCTCTCAGATAATTTTGTACAAAGTTCCATTATTTCTATTAGTTTCATGTTGTCCTCCTCACTTCTAAGTGTGTTAACTCTTGAGAGAGGTGGATCATTAGACTATTTAGATGTAGCCTCAAACCTAGTTTAAGCTTCTGCACCCCCCAATATGGTATCTTGGCACCTGGGACCACTACCTGAATCAGTTCCCTAAGGAAGAGATTCATTAAGTGTTGCCATAGATTGGGTCCTATTTATGTTACCACTGTCCTGCTCTGCTTCTAAGCTATAAGCAGTAGTGACAGCCCTTTCCATTCTGTCTTCCCACTCCTTATAGACAGTCTCATCTGCAACAAGGTGAATAGGTCTACTAGACTAAGATATCTCAGTGGTCCTTTTGGCTTTCATAGGTTTTTGAGTCTTTTTGGGTTAAGATTGTGGTAGAACAGTGATTAGTTCAATATTAGA
>BQNB010023254.1:0-28293 GCA_026074375.1 Tanacetum coccineum | reverse complement strand
TTTGGTAAAATGTCAGCCGGATCGAACCGAAATTCGAATTCAAATAAATATATATATTTTTATATATTTCTATACATATAAATATCCTTAATTTTTTTAAATAAACACTTTTTAAGCTTGAAATAAATTATATAATAAACTTTTATAAAAAAATAAATTATGCAATTCGAGTTATTAGGAACAATCCAAAAGCCGTACCGAATTCGGTTCGATTTAATACAATTTGAATTCGATTTGATTTAGTTTTACCTATAAATTTTTTTTAACCGAACTAATCGAACCGGATAAACCAAACAACCTGAAACCAAACCGATGAATACCCCTGATTGGGTGTATGTATTTAGGGTTTTTTTGTTTTCATTATTTGTTTCGTGTAAGTTTGTATGTACAAAATACACCGTAATTGGTCTAGGAACGATCTTGGCGTCCGTAACATGGCTTACTTTAGAGACTTGTTGATCGAAATAAGTCAGGTTGACATATCTACGGTTGGAGATATTTGTATTTGGTCTTTGGCTAATGATGATATTTTTTCTGTTAAAGAAGCTCGTCAAGTAATTGACGATAAGGTTCTCCCTTTTTTGGCGACTTCAACTTCATGGGATAAAATCCTTCCTCGTAAAGTTAACATTTTCATGTGGAGGCTTATGTTAGATCAGCTTCCCTATCGTCTGAACCTTTCGTCTAGTGGTTAAATAAAATATTACTAGAAAATCATTTATTTAAGTGGTAGAAAATATTTAATGACTCTAAAAAGTATTTTAAACATTCTTAATGGTTTGTTAAATAGGTTGATCATAATGCAACTTAACAAACATATTCGTACCTTTTGTTGAAGCATGAGCAGACTCGAGACGTCGAGAGGCGTTGATGAATGTATGTGTTGATGAGTTGTGATCACGCGTAACTTGCACATTTTACGTTATGTATTACAAGTTACTTGTTTGTCATTATTAAAACCAAAGGACTTGTTTAGTTTAAATATCGTAATATTTGCACTAACAATCTACCCCTTTTTGATGATGACAAATATGCAAACTTGTAACATAGTAAAATTTAAAAGTTACTCGTTTACACTTCTTTCTCCCCCTTTTGTTGAAACAAAAAGGTGTATGCAATCCTTCGATCCATCTCCGTTAACACTCTTCCATCCCTAAAAGGGCGTGTCCGTGGAGTTAAACTTTGTTTCTCCTTAAAAAAGTAAGCTTGCATCATCCCTAGTGAAGTTATACTTCAATCTTCATCTTCTAAGAAACTTTGAGCTATCTACATTGATGCCCTTGAGCTCCCCTTTGATGCTGTTAATGTTCATTTATACAGATCCATGATAGGTTCCCTCATGTATTTGACAGCTTTAAGGTCTGATATTATGTTTGCTGCTTGTTCTAGACACCAGGTTACACCTTTGACTTCCAATTTGAATGCAGTCAAGAAGATCTTTAAGTATCTTAAAGGCCAACCAAAACTAGGTTTATGGTACCCAAGAGATTCTCCCTTTATGTTGGAAGCATATAGTGACAGTGACTATGCTGGTTCAAATGGTGATAGAAAATCCACAACTGGTGGATATCAGTTCCTAGGTAAAAGGTTGATCTCATGGCAGTGTAAAAAGCAAACCATTATGGCTACTTCTTCAACTGAAGCGGAATATGTTGCAGCTGCTAACTATTGTAGTCAGGTACATTGGATTCAAAATCAAATGCTTGATTATGGGTTCAATTTTATGAACACCAAAATTTTTATTGATAATCAGAGTACCATCTGCATTGTTAAAAATCCAGTTTTTCACCAAAGAACAAAGCACATAGAAATTAGGCACCATTTTATTAGAGATGCAAATGAGAAAAATCTTATTCAGGTGCTTAAGATTCACACAGATAAAAATGTGGCTGATTTATTGACCAAAGCCTTTGATGGACCAAGATTTAATTATTTAGTGGTCCACATTGGGATGCTCAATCCCTAATTGCTAGGCTTGAGGGGAGGCATAAGCCTAAGGGGAGGCTTATTGTTGTATAGTTTGTATTTTACTAATTTTTGCAGCTCATAGCTTGTATTTGTGGATATTGAAGTTTTGGAATGTGGGTTTTGATAATTTTCTTTCTCTATACTAGTAGTTCGAATTGATGCTGGTAGAACGTTGTTTCTGCTGTAAGTTCAATGTTCCTGCTGGTGCCTTTTTTTATGCTAGTAGTATAATCTTCCTGCTGGTAGTTTCGTGATCCTGCTGTTTGATTTTGTTCCTGCTGGTCTGGAGGAAAATTGATACTGTTGCACTTAAATTCAATTTAAATTGGTCCAAGATATCGTTCCGCGACATTCTTGCCACTTGTTTTGCCAATTGCAGTTAATCATAATTATTCAATTGATTTGTTCCTTAATTAATGTTCACTTTTCAACCACATAATTAAGTCAAAAGGAACAACTTCCCACTTGCTCACTCAATCAATATAAACCTAATTGTCTTCCACTAACAGTATCTACTTTCATTTTAAAACATACCCGCCTCTTTCATCTTCAATTTCATACCTTGTTCCTACTAGTCCTCAATGGCGGCTTTGGAATACAAGGATGATCACAACAAAGTGGCATTTCTGGAAAAAGCCAAAGGCAGTGCGGACTATCATTAGATTTTGGACTTCTTAAATGGGTCTCATCTCAGGTATGCTCTTACTCATTGCCCACCCATAACTTTTGACTCTTTAGTCAAGCAGTTTTGGACCTCTGCCATGGTACGAACCCTTGAGGGTAGACCTCAAGATATTGTTGCCCCCATTGATGGTAATGAGATTGTGGTCACTGAGTCTTCAATTAGGACCCAATTACAATTGAATGATGAGGGTGGACTTTATGCGTTTACTCAGCAAGAAATTTTGGAGGGAATGAGGGCAATTGGGTATCCAACTGATGGTACCTTTACTTTTTACAAAAATAAATTCTCTCCACAATGGAGATATTTGATACACACTCTCATTCACTGTATCAGTCCTAAATCTAGGAGTTGGAATCAATTTCCAAGCTCATTGGCAACTGGTGTTATTTGTCTGTCCACTAGGAGGACTTATAATTTTTCCAGGTTCATATTTGATGGGATGGTTGGGAATGTCAGTGCCACAAATCATAAATTTTTAATGTACCCTAGGTTTCTTCAGAAAATCTTAGGTATACAGACTGATGACACTACCCCTAAGGCTATTAGAAGGTTTAGCTCTAAGATGTTTGCCAATATGAAGCTTAAGTTTGCAGGGGAACCAATGCCTTTATTGGCAGCTATGCTGCCAGGTGGGCCTGTGGATGGTGGTGTAGCTAATGTTGCTGGTGGTAATCCACCACCACCACCACCTCCTGCCAATTTAGGTATTGATGCAGCTGCTGATGCTGCTGCTGTGCCATAACCAACATCTCCTTTGGTAGAACCCCAGCCTGTTTCTACATCTAGCCCAGTTAGGCAGCCTACTCCTAGTCCTGTAAGGGACCAATCTCCTAGACCTCTATCCCCTAGACCATCACCCGTAAGACCTTAGACAACCCACACCTTCACCTGTTAGACAACCTACTCCACCACCTTCTCGACCTTCACAGACCAATCCTTTTCCTTTTATAAAGGATGACTTTTTAGGAGGTGATTATTATGTGTCTCCAACCAGGTCCAATGAAGCTCCACCTATGACACGTCAATCTGCTGGTGGCGCTGAGGAACCTGACGCTCTCACAATTATGTCTACTAAACTTGACAGGTGTTTGGCGAAGGTTGGAGTGTTGGAATCTGAACTCAATAATACCAAGAAGACTCTTGGGAGTGTTGTTCTTAAGCTGGTTGCCAGGGTGAAGAAATTGGAAGGCAAGGTCGGGAAAACCAAGAGAAGGGTCATAATTTTAGATTTAGAGGATGAAGAGGCTTCTACAAAGACAGATTTTGATTTGGAGGCACTTAGTGAGCTGGTGAATGTAACTTTGGGAAGTGCCAGCCAAATTGAAGTTGAGGCTGCTGTTACTCTCTCTCAGGCTTCTAGAGATGCACAACTCAGGTCTGATGGTACTCCTGAGAGGTCATATCAAAGGAAGGGTTTAAGGAGCAGGCTGAGAAAGCAGTCTAATATTCCTGCCTTTGAGAAATTCCAAGCTCAAGTTGCTGCTGTTGGTAGTTCTATTCCTGCTGATGGGGTTCCTGCTGTCAGTTCTATTCCTGCTGTTTCGATTCCTGCTGGTTCTTCAAATGTTTCAGCTGTCAGTTCCAGTGACAAAGGGAAAGCACCAGTGGTAGATGAAACATCCAAAGTGGATCTCTTATCTGCACAAGAGCGGGTACTTAAAAATTTACATGATGCAATGTTGGGTGAAGAATTGGCTAGGAAAGTACAAGCAGAGGAAGAAGCCAACTTGGCTAGACACAGGGAGGAGTTAGCAAAGAAAGCACAAGCAGACCCTGAAGGCTCTTTTGATCAAGGATCAAGCTTGCCAGTGCAGAGGCAAAGGGAGATTGATGCTGCTTCATTGTTGTATACTGATGCAGAATGGTTTCATATCATGACTCAGATAGCTACCCACACTGAGCTCTCTAGGCAGCTTTTGGGAGATGATGTTACTAAAGAAACTTTCTCTGAAAGGCTGGCTGACTTAATGAGGAGAAAAAGACAGGCTGTTGCTGAGAGGATTGCAAAGGAGAAGAGAGATAGGCCTATGACTCAAGGTCAACAGAGAGAATTCATGAGAAATTTTGTAAAGAATCAAAGTTGTTCTCTTTATCAAACTGGGTGGTCCATGGCAAAAGTCACGAAATTTACTGATGCACAGCTAAAAGAGGAGTTTGAGAAAATTCAGAGAACACTTGAGCGTGCTAAGATCTTGGACTTCAAGAGGTCTCTACCTAGGTCCCAGCCTGCACTTGAGGAACCTTCTTCAAAGAAGATTAGGCGAAATGAAGATGTTCCTGCTGGTGGTTTTTCACCAGATCCTGCTGTTAAAGCTACACAAGGAGAGTCTATCTCTAATTCTACTGTTGAGCCTGCTGCTAATGTTGATGGTAATCCCAAAGTTACTACTATTTCAGAGACACCTGTATCTGCTGTTACCATGGCTTCAACAGCAACTTCTATTCCTGCTGAACCCACCTCTGTTCCTACTGTTGTTGCTGCTGGTGCACCTCTTGTTGCTTCCATTCCCAATGTTGAGTCACAAGAAGGTTCTATTGCTGCTGGTCAAGCTGTTCAAACTGAATCCACCACCACCACTATCCCTACTGACTCTACTCATGTTACTTCACCAAATTCTTCTGGGCAGACTAAGAGGAGAAAGAGGACTGCAAGGAAACGTGCCCCTCCACCTCTTTTGGATATGGATGATCAGTCATTCCTTAAGTTTGACTCAAAAAGTGAGTCAGAAGGAGAATTAGTTGCTTGGACTAAGCTTGCTGCTTGGGAGGTTGTGTCTACACCATTAGGGGAAGTCAATGCACTGTATAGGGTAGATAGGTTTACAAAGTATTTTACACACCTTAGAGAAATTCTGCATTTGGTTACTAGACAGGATTTGATACACCTCTATCACTTGGTGGATAAGTTTTATGAGACCAATGTTGCTACAGGTGTTGGTCTACTTTTATGGGGGGATCTTAAAGTGCTATTTGATTCCACTGAAGGTGGTGCAGGGTATTCTATTTGGGGTGGTCAGCAAAATTGGCAGATACGGAGTTGGCGGCTGTACACTTTTCCCCATATACATGTGTTGGAGACCATGGCTGGGCAGGTGATGTATATGTTTGTGGATGTACCTTATCCTTTGTCTATCAAGCTAATGGAGAGGATGCTAAAGCATAAATTGGAGCTTGCGAGGGATGTGGTAGGGAATGACTTGACCACTGCTGAGCAGTTGATCAGCTTTATCAAGTCTCAGCTTGTTGCTGCTCAAGCTTCTGCTTCTTAGAGGGTACATTCTTATCCACTGTTGTATATTTCTTTGTATTTTTGTTTTTTTATTGTTAGTAAAAAAAACATTTGTTTCACTGCTGTTTGAGATTTTTTGGACTGCCATTGTGGCTCGTATAAGTTTTCAGGGTTTGGGTGTTGGCTTACCACCACACGACAAATGGTTTTCAACTCACCATGTCTAACAGACAAGAAAGAGTTGACTCACCATGAGGGTACGGCTCTGGTGTGATTTCTAAATTCGTTGATGGTTGCCAGGTTACCTAAAACTGGATGGTTTTCACTTGCCATATTCTTAGAATAAAAAGTGGCCAGTCCATAGCAAACGGCTCATGGTAAAGACTTGCTCAAATCCGTTGATAGCTGTAATAGTTTGCTAAAAACTATATGGTTTTCACTCACCAGGTTGTTACAACAAAGAGTGGCTAGTCCAAGAGGGTACGGCTCTTGGTAAAGACTATATCAAATCCGTTGATGGCTGTGATGATTTGCCAAAAAATCATTAGGGTATTCCAATTCACCAATGATTCATGTTCTAAGAATTTGACTGGTTATTAACTCACCAGGGTGATGTCATGATTCCACCAAAGAGTTAGCTAGCCCAAGAGTTAATGGCTACTTGGTAAAGGCTTTATCAAATCCATTACTTTTCTTTGATTTACCTCTCCCAGGAGTTAACACACCATGGGATGTGATGAGAATAGTATGTAACCCTGACTTGATGGATATCATGTTGCTGAGATGGTTCTTCGATGCTGTTAGTTCATGGAATTTTGGAGATTCAACATTGTTGCTGTTGGTTCAAGGTTTCACAGTCAGCATCCATTGTTTTTGTGTTCCTACTTCTTTTGGATGTTGCTTTAGGTACTGCTCATAGTCAAGTCTTAATCCTCAAGCTTACAAGTGAAGATCTATCCAGAAACTTGAAGTTAACAGGGTCAAATTCAAGTTTAGGGGAGGATTGTTAGGAATTATTAATTTTGTACTAAGTATAGTTCTTGCCGTTAGTCATTTATAGTTCTTGCTGGCAGGTATGTAGTTCCTGCTGGTAGAGTTAATTTATAGTTCATGCTGTTAGTATAAAAGGGTTCCTGCTGGTAGCATTCTTCCTGCTGCTAGTAGTAATAGTCAAAGCCGAATATGTTTAGAAGTTTGTTAGAGAAAGAGATATGCATGAGATATATGAGGAAGAGATATGCATGATCTCCTATCTCCTCTATGCATTATTCTAGGAATACCGAATTAGGGTTTCTTGGGTATAAAAGAAACATTTGGCAAAAGGTTTTGGGGTGATATAGAAAAACACTTTTATAGTTAATAGAAAAGATCCATAGAGGATCATTGTTTGAGTAATTCTTCTTTAACTCTGTTGTTTATATTCCGCGTAAACAATAGTTTAATTTGTTAGAGTCTCTCTTAGAGTTGCTTGTGATTACATAAGTACTCTACAACCTTAACAGGCTTGAAGATCTATCTAGGGTTGGACCTATACACTTCCTTGTAATTATTCATATATATAATACTTGTTCTTGTTTTCTTTATAAATTATTTAAAAATACAACTAGTTGGTGATATAACATGATAAGTAAGGTGTTTATAACAAAATATAGAAAATAAAAGTATGGAAAGAATATAAAACCTTGGAGATGATACATGATAAGAATGACTAACTTAACACCTAAATTAAACCCCAAAACTTGTTTGATTATCACTAAAACTCTTAAACCTTCCTTGAAAAATAATTGTAAAAATCAAACACCCAATTCTTGTGTGTTCTTACTTAGGGCCGGTTCTAGTAGAGATAAAAGAGAAGATATGTATTTTTTTTTTGCTTAATGAATAATGAAGAGTATGTTGGTTCCTTAAATAATAAAATCTAGGTAAGGTGTATAATAATTGTTTATTATGAGGAGACCAAACATGATTTTGACAAGAGTGACTAGGGTGGTGGCGTGGGAAATGGGGGAGGAAAAGGGGAGACATGTTGGTGGCTACTTTGCCATGAACCTTAGGATCTTGTGTTTTATGGTTAACTTAAGGGTAATAAAATGGTATTATAATATTTTATGGTGGTAGTGGGAAAGTGGACGGTGGGAATGGATTAAGAGGAGGGAAATGTTTAAATTTTAAGTATTATATATAAGTGTGGATATTTGGTTAAGTATGGAGAGGTGGTTTGGTTTACATGCATGCATAAAAGTTCAAACTGTAAAACGTAAGCGTTTTACGTAAAAACATAAAAATAAAATATGAAAAGCTATAAATTATATTCGTAATAATCATATAACACCTATTTGACGTAAACTTATATTTGTTTAATGTCGGTTTACGTTAATTGTTGATTTTCAGTTTACGCGATTTAACTTAACGGTTATAAATAAAAGTAAACACGTAAAGGTTCAAAGTAAATAGTTTTGAGTTTATTGACGTAAAATGACCTAAAAATGTGGATTGTCACATCGGCTCACAGTTCGACTCCAGTTGTTGACGACGACGACTCTCTAGTCGAAGAGATGTCACCCGTCAAAGCTAAAAAGCCCTCGAAACGTGCTTTAAGGGCCAAGAAGAATGATGCCAAGGAGAAGGAGGCGCCAAAAGACTGGAATAAGGCGGAAGAGATCGTGTTGTGCCAAGCTTGGTGCGATGTGTCAGAAAATAGCGAGAAAGGAAATAGTATGAAAGCTAAGGGGTTTTGGGAAGCGGTTATTAAGTACTTTGAAAAGGAAACTGGTTCAACGAGAGGGTATGACTCGATCCTTAGCAAATGGAAAAATAGGGTTCGCCCTAGATATGGTTGGTTTTGCGCCATCATCAATAATATTCAAGAGAATCACGAAAGTGGTTCGTGTGACCTCACTATGTACCAAAAAGCTTGTGCATAATACAAAATGATCTACATGCATGACTTTACGTTGGAGCATTGTTATAACATTTTGAAAGATCACCAAGGTTGGTTAGAGATTGAGATGCCTGCTTTTTACAAGAATACAAAGAGGCAAAAAAAATCCAAGACTTCTGAAACCACCTCGGGGTCAGCATCTGGTGGTTTTAATTTGAATAATGAATCGGATGAGTATGAGGAAGAGAATCAAGAACAGCGACCAATGGGTCATGACCGCTCAAAGGCCAAGAAGAAATCATCCACCTCCTCTCGTGAGGGATCTTCTTCATTTGTTGATTTGGTAGCCGACAAATTCATAAACATTAAGTCCAAAAAATAGGGAAAGATGAATGAGCAACAAAACTCCTACATACAGTTGAAGAATCGGGAGTTGGATATCCAGGAGGCGGCGCGTAAGGAAGCAGCGGATTTGAAAAGAGAGAAACTTGAAATACAGCGTCGAAAACTCCAATTAGCCGAAAAAAGAAACGGGACAAAGACATCTTATTCTATAATTCAGTAATCGACCCTTCTTTGCCCGCAATACAACAACAGAAGCTGCAGGAGATGAAGAACGAAATTAAGGAAACCTATAACTTAGATTATTAGTTTATTAAGTTTTTAATTATTATTGTCATGTTTTTATGTTATTTGAATAATTATGTAATGTTTTTTATTTTATTATGTAATGTTTTTATTTTTAATGAAATTTAATTTTGTCGTTAAAAAAATTGAAAAAAATGAAGGTCGCCTTATAGTGGCAAAAAGTCGCATGTAGGTCGCCGAAGAGAGAAAGCTGTTGTGGCAGGGGAAAATGTAGGTCGCTGAAAGTCCTCATAGTGCCTATCCTTAACAAAACTTTGAAACGAAATGATTGACCAATTATGTCTTTTTTTTAACCTTTTGAAATGACCAATCAACAAGCCAAACTTTTTATCAAGTACTTCAGGCTTGACTCGATCAAGCCCAATAAATCAGCTTGAAACACATAACGAACCTATAATTTTTATTCTAGAATGACTTAAAGGCTAATGTGTATATCAATATTGTATTGTTTTTATTCTAAAATGACCTTATCTTTACAAATGTTTTGTTTAGGTTCTTTGCTTTCTAGTTCATCATGTATTTTTTTGATTTTTTTTATTAGTTTATCTATTGAACAAAATGTATATACATAAATTCGAGATTTTCAAACCGAACTTGAACCTTATTCGAATATTACTTGAGTCGAGCTCAAGCCTGAATGATTAGAGCTCGTCAAGATATCAAGTTAATCTCAAGCATACCTTATAATTTTAGCCGAGCTTAAGCACTGTCAACCTAAAGCTCGGCTTGGCTCGGTTACAACCCAGAGAAAATGACATATGTGTTTCATTTATATTAAGTAGCTGAGTGAATGATATACTCAAGGAGTAAAGGGTTTTTACGCAAGATCCCTCAAGTTAGTTTATCATTCACGGGAACATCTCCTCCGCCTCTTATGTTGGTGATTTTAATGTTATCAAACATTTTGTGTAATAGTGATTTACCTGAGATTAAATGAATTTCAAGTTAAGTTATAATTTGAGTTTGGAGGTGCGGATTGCACGCTTGTATAAGTGACATAATTCGTGGGTCACTAAATTGTCCATACGCATGTCTTTAATGATTGTAGTTATCGATAGTTTTAAGTTGTTGCAAAACTGTTGTTGGACACATTTACAGAAAGTGTTGTGACTTTTCATCAAGAGTCACAACTTTTCCCTACAACTACCATAAAGTTGATATATATGCAAACATAATTTGGTCTTCCATATGAAGATATTCATATCAACAACAAATACAAAAAAGTATCCATGTTTTGCTATCTTTCATGTGTCTAGAAGTAGAGTGTGTTCTTGTCTTATCCCAATACGAATTTCGTGTAACTCAAGACACCAAATAGGGTCAAAATATTATATTAATAAAATGGATTATACACGATTTAAAAACAAATCGGGCAACACTTTGTTCCATGTCATGCTGAACCTTTTCGATTCGGTTTTCACTATGGATGGAAATAACCATTTTTTGTAGTATGTGTGTGCATGGAAGTGATTGTTCATAAAAAAGTATGTAAAACCATTGGAAAATTAAGTAGACTAGAGATAAAATGACTAAAATGGTTTAAATAGAAGGGAAAAAGAGAAACAGAGGTTAGTACGATAGTGAATCAAATGTAAATAAAGGAGAGATGATAGAGTTAATTACATGTTTGGTCCTTGTGGTTATGGCCAAATTGCATGATTCGTCCTATTAAGTCGATAATTACACCAGACGTCCCTGTGGTTTACACAAATGAGTTGACCGGTCCTTTGACCTTTTTCTCATCCATTTAGTCGTTAACTTTCCCTACCGTCAGGGTATTTTCGTCCGTTCGCACATATGATCACCTAACTTATACAAACCACTTGACTATTTGACTTATAGTTACCATTTTATTACATACATCGTCCTTCTTCTTCATCTCTCTGTCAGACATGCAATCCTTCAGATTGTTCTTCATCGAGTGATCATGGTAAAGCTTAGTTTTGATTTGAATGTGCCTAAAGATAGCTTAAACACTGATGAAGCTGCATAAAATGGTAAGAACATAATCCATTTTCATGTTTACTTAAAATTTGTTCTTGCTTTTTAGAGAAGTGATGTGTCGTTGTGAGGTTGTAATTTATGTTTCAAGTTTTCAATTTATATTTTGCCGACTTTACAAAAAAGAACACTTTAACGGGCAGTGTACCCGGTCATATGGGAGTTTGGTGGTAAGTAGGGTGTCGATCACTAAGAGCGAGAAACAATCTTTCAATTTATTAATATTTTGGTTATCTAGACTAAGTTAATTCTATTCTATGTTAAACCTATGCTAAACCTATGTTAATCCTAATTCTAACGGATAAGGGGGTTTTCAGCCTGAGAGACTGGCACGGGTTTTGTGGTGACTAAAATCAACTTAAGACACAATAACACACGCAAGTAAATTAACAGAAGATAAAAGAGCGGTCTAGCCAAATATAAAAAAATTGTATTAGCCATGATTAATCCAATTAGAACGTTGATTTGTTTAGTGCAATGATTACTTATCTCGAGGCGGCATATCATTCTTAAGACTTAGGCGTTACTTCTTCCTAAGACCTAGATACGAAGAATTCTGTCACAATTAAACGTATCCGCATAAAGCATCCTTATTTGCTGATTATAATCTATCTTAGGGGTTAAAGCAATGGTGATCTTGTTAAACCCTAGCTCATAGAGACTTTACCCACTTACTGCTTAAAGGCAATTCATACACTAGTAGTCCACTGGCCAAGTCTTTACCAATTAATTGAGAACGTACTCGTTGATCCTAAGGGTCACCTGCCGGTCCAACTAAGCTCGCAATCTAAAGGCAAAGATAGGTCATTATTCGTGATCTTATGGGTCTAGATGTATAAATTACTATATGGAGAGCCATCCCGGCATCTAGATTACTTGGTCCGTATCACTAGATCCAGTTGAATGATAGGTCGCATACAAAAGCACGTAAACAAGTATAAACTGATAAACATAAACAAGCAATCAACGATAAATTAAGCAATCGATATAAACAAAACCAAACATTCAAATCTTCATAATAATGGCTAATACCCGAAGGTATTAGCCTTCAAACATCATAATCAATACAAGAGTAATAATTTAGCCAAGGTAAACTAACCGAGTTAACGAATGATACCAAAAACTAAATGATTACAAGAGTATAGGAGATTACAAGGTGTTTCCTATGGAATTAATTACAATGCTCGACCTCTTCTGCTCTTCTTCTCTTCTGAAAATCGACTTTTATGGTTAAGGTATCAAAAATATGATTTTGCACATTGAAAACCCGTTTTTAGGTTTTCTATTTATAAGGTCTGGAATTTGGTCGATACGGCGTATTAACTGAGGTCAATACGGCGTATCGGTGGTTTCTTGGAGTAGGGACCACGTTTGATATCTTCCAGAATATTTTATTACTATATCTTGAATACGGCGTATAGACTTCTTCTGGATACGGCGTATTGAATCTTGTTCCTTCGTGGTCTTTAGTGAAGTACAGGCACAGATACGCCGTATCTTCCTTGATGGATACGGCGTATTGGATGTCAGAATCAATTTCTTTATATTTCTTTGTTTAAGATTCAGAATGCGTGCCTTTTAGCTAATCTTCACCAAATACTCCATAATTACTGCAATTCTCAAATACAAACGATTAAGTAACAATTCTTTGCAATAATTATACATATTGGGTTATTTATATGGGATAAATGATGCTATAAAAGTAACGTTATTTGATGTCATCAAATATCCCCCCACTTGAATCCTACTTGTCCTTAAGTAGCCTTTAGAAGTTTATGAAAATGTATCCCTAAGGATTTTTCCGTTTAAGCATTTATTTGATCTATTACAAGTACACAACCAAACACCTCACGAAATAGGAAGATGAAAACACTCAAATCACTGAACTAATCTATGTGGTAACATGTAACTAATTCGCTCAATTGCTCGGTCGTGACGAGTATTCTATCATAGGCTTGGCAAGGATACACATCTCCACCACTAAAGCTAAGGAGCAACAAGTTTATAAAGGTAAAATGGGTTTTTATTATAAGGCTTAGGGTTGATCATTCTAACAATCTTTCACCAAAAGTACCACACCAACAAGGCAGCTGAATCACACATACATGGCCGTAACGACGAAATAGACATGTGTGTTCGATCACATCCTCATTCGAGTTTAACCAAGGGTTAGGATGAAGAATGATATATGGTATGGATCTTCTAACTTTCACCAAAAGTAATAAACCAACAAGGCAGCTGAATCACGCGTACATGGCTGTAACGACGAAATAGACATGCATGACTCGATCACATCCTCATTCGAGTAAAACCCAAGGTTAATGATTAGGAAAGGGAAATAAATTGTTGTTAAATAAAATTCACGAAACAAATTGATTAAGTCCAAACAGATAAGTTACAAGTTGCTAGACACTTTTTCCCGACTGTTACCATGATAAAGACACAACTATATACACAAGCACCTTGATCATAGATAAAAAACAACAACCTAAGTTGGCGTTCCCGTAACGGTCAACTTCCTATTTATCCCATACTTTACATATTTTTATAAGACAAGTGGCGATATCTACCACTTTATACAAAACTTTACATCGTTGACTTATAAGACGTATCAACGAATAATCGATCCTTCATATAATTGCTTCGGTTTAAGCTTATACGAAACGATTATCTTCAAACTTTCCTCCTCTCTTTTTTTGTTGCGATTTTTCTAATTTTTTCATTTTTTAACAATACATAACTACGAATCTCGGTGTAATTTCACCATCTTCACGATCATAATAACTCCGGATAATTCCTTTGATAATTCTTCATTCTTCGGATGTACCAATAATTGTGATGGTAGTAAAAATACATGAGTTTTGACTACTTTATACATTCCCATTTGCAATGTGCAAATTTCTTCCCAACCGTACCAAAGATAGAAAATGACACAAGACTCGAGAAATACATAGTTTACACTTTAAGCAACTAGCAACTGATAAATGGACTTAATCTAACAGGGTAGGCTAAGGTGTAAAGGTGTAACGAAACAAACAGTTGGTGTTATTCCTAAAGGATTGGCTCTACATGTTTTTCTAGGGGATCTTACTCTTATAATGAGAGTAAACAAAGGGTTTATACGGGATTTAACTAACCAGTGTAGTTAGTTAATAAACAACATGTATAGGCTTTTTTTAGGTGTAATCCTAAAAATTTACCAATTTAAACAAGTTACTCCATCTAAATCCATAGTACTCACCATTGTGATCTCGAATAGATATACCAAGCCAAGTTCTAAAGTCTACAACATCACCGACACACTCATATTTTTGTGGAATTTAGGTAATCATTTGGAAACGGATAAGGTTAAATCCTCACAATATCTAATAAGGGTTATGTAACTAGTAATTTCATAAAAGTATGCTTTGAAAAAAAATTAAATTTGAGCATAATTTAAGCATTTTAATGTGAAAAAAAGGAAAAGTAACGTTCTAATTCCCATCCCCCTACTTGAATTATACAACATCCTCGTTGTATACATAAAACATTAAAAACGAGAAATTAAAAGAATTAGAACGAGAAACTCCCATGATATTTTGCTCAGAAGATTCTCCAAGTTGAGTTTATGAGCAAGAATGTGTGTTGTAAATGTGTCTGGATACCATCATGACTACAACACTCACAGGATTCAGATGATCGATATTTCACCAACTTCGTTGATTTCTTTTCCAGCGAGGTCCTGTGCAAAATATAGGAAAAACATGCAAAATCCTATCTCGGGTATTCTACGGTTAATAAATAATAAAAACAATAAACTGTACAGGGGATCAATACGCCGTATCCATAAACTGGAATACGCCATATGGAGAAACCTGTAAAAGTATCAATACGAGTCAGTCTGCTGAATACGTCGTATCATGTGCATGAATACGCCGTATGGATAGAACTAACAATAATGTTTAAAAAGTGCATAAAATAAAGGACTGATAACGTCCAAACATTCAATACGCCGTATGGTATGGAGCGGATACACCGTATTGATGTCTGGGAATACAGACTCGATAAAAATAAATAAGAATCTGGGTTGTCTCCTGGGAAGCACTTTTCTTTCAGCTAATCTTTAAGTTAGACTTTTTCTTCAGCATCCTTCATTATTCTTCCATCTCATGCACGCCCTAACGTGCCCGCGTGTGAGCCATTCTTCCATTTTCGCATCTCGAACATATTCGGGTCCTAAGTTTAAGACCCTCTTGTAGAAACTTTTGAGCTTTTGGTACGAATGCGAGATTCCTTTCAGCTTATCATGTATACTCACCTTTAGTAATAGCTTGATATTGTTGCATTGGGCATTAAATAGATGTTTAAACCTTGTATGTGATCGCGTCATTTGGTAAGTCACGTGATCATTACCATTGTGGATAGTGATTAAACCATCAAACCTTCTTGCTTCCACACATGAAGCTTTGCAGAACGGTCCTTCAAGAATGATATCTCCTATGTCTTGATCTTGATATCCATCCATATTTTCCACTACTACAAAATGAGTTACAACAGAATATTTTCCGACAAAAATAGGTACATTCATAAAAGCTCCAACTATGTTCTTTCTTGTATATTCAACTTTGTCCTTTATTAAAAAATTATAGAACTCCCTAGACATCACATTAACAGACAAAATTATGAAAAAAAATTAGCATTTACATGTTCAAAACCTATCATGCATGAAAATCTTAAGTTGTAGGCACAATCAATATGGATCTTCCGGTCAAAATCACAAAAACTAGGGTACTCGTCAAAACTTTCATCATTCCTAGTCTTGATTATGTCAATCATGGGCTCATCAATTACCTCACCTTCCTCAATGGTGGACATAAAATCATCAACTTGATATCTCCTAAGCTCTAATAGTACATTAAAATCGTTTAATTCTATGTAATCTCCATATAAAGGGTCTAATGATCTATTTAACACCAAAGTCTCTCCCATTAATCTAGCTTCTAAATCAAGTTTCATTATTTCTCTTAAGCTTAACAAGTAGACCCTCTTAATTAAACTAATAGCAGGTTTAACACTTTTAAAAATAATTTTCTCATCCCCAACCCTCAAAGTAATCTTTCTTTTGAATACATCAATCTTAGCATGGGCGGTAGACAAAAATAGTCTTTTAAGGATCAAGGGCACTTTGACATCCTCGGGCATATCAAGAATTATAAAGTCTATAGGAAAAACAAATTTACCAATACCTACTAGCACGTTTTCAGCAATTCCTTTTGGATATTTCACAATCCTATCTGCTAATTCAACAGTCAACTTAGTGTGAGCTAATTCGCCTAAACCTAAGCTAAGGTAGGTCGAGAGAGGCATGACACTTACG
Organism: Tanacetum coccineum; assembly: GCA_026074375.1. Taxonomy (NCBI): domain Eukaryota; kingdom Viridiplantae; phylum Streptophyta; class Magnoliopsida; order Asterales; family Asteraceae; genus Tanacetum; species Tanacetum coccineum. The sequence goes on along the minus strand of BQNB010023254.1, from coordinate 11,525 downwards.
CTAGCTCCTAAGTCAGTAAGGGCATTATCAAAGCAAACATTATTAATATAGCAAGGCAAAGTGAAACTTCGTGGGTCTTTTCTCCTTTTGGGGTATGAAATTATTGATATGTGAAGCTTCATATGAGTTAGCTTCCAAGAATTTCAGTCCATACGATCCCTTCTTTTCTTCAAGTAGTAATCATTCAAACGACTTAGAAACGGGATTATAGTAGAGCTAGGTATGCTTCCAAATCCTCTTTCCTGTAGTACCTTGCTTATTTGCCCGATTTGAATCTCTAGGGTTTTAATCGAAGCTCCTTGGTTTCGTACGGCAACATCCGTCGTAGCTCAGATTTTTTTAATCATGTTGGAGTTTTCTTTATGTCTCTTCTCTAATTCACTCATAAACTTGCTCAGGATTTCTTCCATAGATTGCCTTCGTTCTTGGTATGAAGGGTTTGCATTGTTCCGCTAGTAGAATCCTAGAGTTGCTGCTCTATATCCCCCTCCTTGGAAAGGTGTACCAAATTGAGTGTAGTAAGCTTCTTCGAGGGTTTTACCTTCTTCTTTAAGTGGGCAATCTTTGGTGTAGTGGGCCCTTTACATTGTTCACATCCTACTTGAGCAACATAAACCTTCTTGATGCGTATTTTATTTTAAAATATATTTTTACCAAGTTTTAAATTTATAAAACTTGATCTTACTGACAACGCCATACTAACCGAGCAGAGAACCCCGAGCGTATCCAGGTTAGTATAGGAATGGTAAATCGTGGTGGTCGTCCCAAGAGCTAAGTTGTAATTAGTTTTAATTTGAAATGTCACGTTTAGAAAATGGTTTTTGAATTGAAATGAATTTAAAATAACAATAAAATTAAAAGAGTTGGAGATTTCAGGAGAGAAAACGTGCTAACCTAGTTACTTCATTAATAATGTTATGAAAATGTTTTCTGGTGCAATGTTAAACTATGGTTTCATTAGTGGTTTCTAAGGTCGATAGACTTGAATAGGCATATTTAGTCTATCTTATACTTCCCGCGATTCTGACTCAGTCCAAATCGTATAGGAGGTAGGATATCCAGGTTGTAGTGATTAATCCAACAATTATTCTCACCAAAACTATATCTAATAACTATAAAGATTATGAACCCCCCTCTGAAAGAGTTCCTGTGCTTTTTAAGTATAATGAGTGATAAGTGCGGTAACCAATTAGTTCCTACACTAGGGGTCGGAGTCATAGATCCTCCTTAGTACCCGATGGATCCTATATTGACTAGATAATCTAATAATGGGGAAAGCAAGGTCCAAACCACCCATACTACCAAAACTCAAGGTTACACGATAGTCAAAGAATATCTAATGAAACCATAATCTAACAGGAAACAACCATCATAACAACAGTAACTACATAACTAGGCTAGCACTTTAAGTGGTTAGCCGCTCATGGCAACGGAAACACAGGAAGAAATAGAAGTAATCATAGATTGAAAGCTCATAATTCTTACAGTATTCGTATTTGAATGATTAAATACAAAAAGTAAGTAAAGTGTGATCTTCCTTGGACTCCAGGTGGAATTCTTTGAAGGTTGGAAGCCTTTATCGCCTCTCCAATTGGCTGTAGAGAAAGTGATGTCAGAATAGCTTGAATGAGGCCTCTATTTATACGTATCAAACCTGTTACGGCATAACTGATAAGTGTGTTACGCCGTAACCCTCTTATACGGCATTCCATATTTAAGCAGTTGTTACGGTCACCTACAAGAGAATGGTGTATGCCATGTACCTTTTATAGTTTCCATAAGTACATGACCTTCCTTCCATATTTGTAGATCTTCATGGTTACGGCATAACCATGAGGGGTGTTACGTCGTAACTCTATCTATGGTAAGATTTCCTTCCAAATTCATGTTTACGACGTAACTAGATATGGTGTTACGCCGTAACCTTGTCCTTGATCTTCGTACTTGCTTAATATATGTTACGGTGTAACCATTTTTTAAGTGACGCTGTAACATTCTTCAAATATTTACATTTTGATTCATTTTCCCTTGTTTCTTGTCACTTTCCTGCATTTCACCTAAAAACTACAAAATGATAGAAAATATCTCATTTTTGAGTGTTAGTGAAACATTTGCAAGTAATATAGGGGGTATTTTGCCACCAAAAAGTATTAAATATTTGATGTTACCAAATATCCCTCCACTTGACTTCTGCTTGCCCTCAAGTAGAACCTGTTAGAACATTTCATAACAAGATTTCTCGAGAATAACTTTAAGAAAGGAATTTCTAAAACTCTTATGCTAGAAAACATCAAAGCCGAACACCTCACGAAAAGGGGATAAAAAGTCACTCAGCTCTCCACTAGTCTAAGTGTTTCATTTTTGGGGTGATCGCTCAATTGCACATTCATAGTATCTATTCTATCATAAGCTTAGAAAGTACACAAATCTGCATCAGTTAGAATTAGGGTCTAAATAATTCTTGAAAGCAACAAGGGTAATATGGTTTTAAAGGGTGATAAAGAGGTTAGGATAGACATGGGATACACATTTAATGGCTGTTAATATAAAAACACAAAACAAATAGTCTAAAGTAATCCAAGGTTGGCATAACTAGCCACTGTCCATCCATGAGTCCAAGATTCTAAGTCCAAAAATCTGATCTTTAATAATGGGCTACTAGCTCCATTCTTCATGTGTATTAGGATGTCTTGGTGTAATAATGAGCTACTAGCTCCATAATTACTGAGATGTCTTGGTGCAATAATGGGCTACTGGCTCCATTTTTTTATTTTTTTATTTTGCACCATCTTTACACTTTTTTAGCACATGGGTGGCTTTTTGTTTCACCTTATTTTCTTCACTTTATTCATGCATATTTATGCGGTTACATAAGTTGTATACTCTTTAATATATTGCCCATGCACATATGATATTATACGCACATCCACCATCAATTGAGTATAAACAATGGCGATAGTGGTGTTATTAAAGGAGGGTCTTTATTATCAATTAAATCTGATTTGGTCTTTCACGAATGCATATAATTCTCGTTCCCATTCCCCCTGAACCATGGACTTATGTAGCCAGAGATTTCAACACAAAGAAAATAAAGACTACATGGTAGGCTAAGGTGAAATGGTGTAACGAAACATATAGAGTAGGGTGAAAACATAGATGGGTTTAACAAGGGTGATCTAGGGGTATCATGTACTTAATAATGAGTGCAACAAAAGGTTTTATCATAAGAGGTCGACAAGTCAGTGTAACAAGTCGATAAACACACAGATGTAGGTTATTTGGGTTATTTCCTAAGTGTTGCCTTCTTGAACTATCCATTCATGCTGATCAATTAGGTCTTGAAATGATGTACATGCCAAGTTCTAAAGTCTACAATACTACCGGCACACTCAATATTTTGGTGGATTTTTGAGTAATATGATAGAAACGGAATATTAGGCATAAATCTCACCAAGTGTAATAAAGGATAATGTGCATTCGGCAAAGATTAATTCTAGTTATTTAAGAAAAATTTATCAAAAATTTTAAAATTGGCATAATTTTCAAAGCAAACTAGAAAATCGAAGGCAAAACATACGTCAAGTATTAATTCTACTCCCATCCCCCTACTTGATTTACACAATGTCCCTATTGTACATTAAGGAAATGAAATAAAAAGGAAATAGTAGAATTAAGACAAGAAACTCCCTAAGCTTTGATTCGAGATTTGAATTTTGAAGGAAATCTTTTAGATTATCTTCGTCTCCATCTCAATATCCCCCCCCACCCCCCCCCCCCCCCCCCCCCCCTCCACACATAAATGTCATAATCTTCCTGTGATCACATCAAACAACCAAAGCATAAAATCGTCTAAAAGAATATTGAAGTGTACAGGAATACAATCCTAAATTAGTTTCTGTTAGGAATCTCGGTTTGCATTTAGCATATTGCAGCAAGCCTTATTCAAACCACTTGGTTGGCCAAGTGGACGAGTATAGTCTAGTGAGCGGACAATTCCATTGAGAGAGGAGAAGACTGGAGGAACTTAAACCTCAACGTCCATTTACGGTATACTCAACGGTTTGCACATGTTTAAAACTTAAATTTTTAAAGATTCAGAAGGAGGTTACGGCGTAACTCCGATGGTTACGTCATAATCAAGCGGTAAAAATTTTAAGTTTTAAGGTGTTACGGCGTAACCATAAAATGGTTTACGTCGTAACTACAGTGGTTACGGCGTAAACTGAATTCGTTATGCCATAACTGCTGCAGATTTAGCATGGTTACCACATGATTTTGAGTCGAGGCAGTCTCGATAATTGCCTCCTAGCTTCTGAATTCTGTAAAACAAAGTAAGAAACATGCAAACCAACTAATGCAAAAAGGAAATTTCATTGAATAAAGGACAAGTTGTCTCCCGACAAGCACTTTTGTTTATTAACGAGTCTTTAAGTTAGACTCATGCCCATCTTATGTTTATTTATTTTCTAATTTTTCGTGCTCCTTATTTCTCCAATAATTGTTGTTTATTCTCTCCATATTCATTTTACATACCTTTCCAAAGGCCACTTTTACCCAGTTGTCAAAGCTTAAATTCTCCCATTCTAAATTTGTTCGCATATAATCGTTACTACTTTCCTAATATTCTTTATTCTCCCTAGGGTTGTCTCCTCCATCACAATTCATTCAAAATGGTGGTTACATGAAGGCCATGGTGGTGCATTTGCATAATGTCTTCTTTCCACTCGGTAATTGGTTTACACACTGTTCTTTTTTGTATTGGAAAAGATTCTACTGAACTACATATTTATATCATTAAGTTTTTTTGCCCTTATATCGGGAATTGGGGTGATGTTCTGGAAATCCTCTTTCATGTTCTAGATCTTAGTTTTTGTGAATACTCCCAGCTCCCAGGTTTATAGTTAGTTATTTTTAGCTTCTTCTTTTATAATGGTGGGGGTTTGTATAGGGCATTACTAGTACTTGTTCCTCCTTCGCCTTTATGTTCATCATTAGTGGTCATATGACATCCCATCAGTAATGTAGGTTCTGGTAGTCAATGATTCCTTCCAAGTCATCCATATCCCTGCTAACCCCTAAAAACCATTCTTCAGGTAACTTGTTAACCATTGCCTTGATTATTGCTCTTGTCTTGGTCTCCCCACATTTCTCAGGATCCTCCTGTTCTTCTGTTAAAGTATTTTCTCGTGTTTACCCTCCAAGCTTATTGTCCCAAAAATTTTAAAGGATCCTTTCTCTAGTTATTTCGTTTACATTACCGTACCTTGCCCTTACCCAGTTTGTACAACTTAATCCTTCCCATTCTAAGCTATGCGATTTCCAATAATGCTTTAATTTTTTGTCCAGGATTCCTCCTCCATCGCCTATTTCGTGGTGAGGGTCACATGATGCCCATAATGTGTATCCTTTTTCATGTTTTTGGCGAACAGGTTCACAACAATGGGTTTTACTGTCAACTCTATGGCTTAGTTCATCCTGTGATGTTGGTTGCTCGTTAAGGTGTTCACTAACAACTGTATTAAAATCACACTTTTGTTCCTTCATTTTGATTTTTACCCTATCTTCATTAATCCCAAGTGAGACTTCTCTGGTGGAAATATTAATTTCAGCACGAATGTTTGCTAAAAAAGGTCGACCAAGAATGATAGTTTTATTGTTTAATCCCTTTGTATCAATGATTACAAAGTCAGAGGTGAAAGAAAACTTATCAATCTTTACCAGGACATTTTCTATTATACCCTGGGAGACACTCCTAGTTTTATCAGCCATTTCTACAATTATGTTAGCATTTTTTTGGTCAGCAAGACTTAATTCTTCCAAAATAGATTCAGACATAATATTAACGCTAGCTCCTAAGTCTGCTATTGCATTTATGTTAAAAATATCAACTGAACAAAGGATAGTAAGACTTCCTGGGTTTGGTTTCTCAGGTAGGCTTGATATTCTTTCAATTTGGCTGGTTTCTTTCTGATGTGCGTCATTTTTTGATGTGTGAACCATCTTGCACTTACTTACTTCATGTTCTTGTCTTCTAAGTTGATCGATCTGAGCTTCCCAATTTCTTAGGGAATCATCCCTCGCTTGCCTCCTAAGGTTTAAATGATTATTGTCCCTTTTTTGTTGAATTTTCCAGCATTTCTCTAACTCTGCTTCAAACCAATCACATAGGCCCTGATCGTTCTATTCTCGTTTTTTGATGACTTCATTTTCCCTTGTGTATTTGCTCGGAGTTCTAGTGATTTTAGGGTGAATAGGGGATTGTGATGCCTGAAAGTAAGGATTGGTTTTTGCATCTAATGATAGATCAGGGCTTTTATGAAGGGGGCTTAAATGGTCCCTATATCTAGTAAGGACATCGGCTTTGGCCAAGTGTGGTTGGTATTCATTGTAATCCTGGGTTTTTATTGTTTCTTCATATTCCAGGTATTCTGCGATGGTCATATCATCAACCTTAATACCTACACTGAGTGCATGGTCTTGTGTAAGTTCAAGATACTGCTCAATGGTAAGATCTTCAATGTCAACCCTATCCATGATGTTTCCTAGAGAATAAATCGAGGTGAGAAAAGACATAATTGCAAAAATTCATATTACTACTAATTTTTAGCTCCCCGGCAGCGGTGCCAAAAGCTTGATGGGTATTTTATTTTAAAATATATTTTTACCAAGTTTTAAATTTATAAAACTCGATCTACCTGACAACGCACTAATAGGCAGAGAACCCGATCGTGAGTAGTGTAGAGATGGTAAATATGAGGTCGTCCCAAGAGCTAAGTTGTAATTAGTTTTAATTTGAAATGTCACGTTTAGAAAATGGTTTTTGAATTGAAATGAATTTAAAATAACAATAAAATTAAATACTGAAAATTAAAAGAGTTGGAGATATCAGGAGAGAAAACGTGTTAACCTAGTTACTTCATTACTACTGTTATGAAAATGTTTTCCTGTGCAATGTTAAACTATGGTTTCATTAGTGGTTTCTAAGGTTGATAGACTTGAATAGGCAAATTTAGTGTATCCTATACTTCCTGCGATTCCGATCTCGTCTAAAGCGTATATAGGAGGTAGGATTATCCAGGTAAATGCAGTTATTAATTCCGAACTCATTCCCAAAAAACATATTAATCTACCTATAAAAGATTATTAACCCCTCTAAAAGAAGTTATGTTGCTTTTATAGTATAATGGAGTGAAAGTTCGTGAACCGGTTAGTTCCTACACTAGGGGTAGGAGTCATAGATCCTCTCTAGTACCCGATGGATCCTATATTGACTAGATAATCTAATAATAGGGCAAGCAAGGTCCAAACCACCCATACTACCAAAACCCAGGGTTACACGATAGTAAATGAATATTAACAAATAACCATAATATCTAATAAGGTTACAACCATATAAAACAGCTAACCTAATAACTCTAGGTCAACACTCTTAAGTGCTTAGCCGCTCAGGTAACGGAAACACAGCAAGAAATAGAAGCAATCATAGATGAATGACGATAATTCTTACAGTATTCGTATTTGAATGATTAAATACAAAAAGTAAGTAAAGTGTGATCTCCCTTAGACTCCACATAGAATTCTTTGAAGGTTGGAAGCCTTTGTTGCCTCTCCAATTAGCTGTGGAGGAAGTGATGTCGGTTTCAGCTTGTATAGGCCTCTGATTTTCTATTGTTATAGAACTATTACGGCGTACTGATAAGTGTGTTACGCGTAAACCCTCTTAATCTGCATTCCATATTTAAGCAGTTGTTAGGCATATTCGATATGGTGTTACGCCGTAAGCTTTAATTATTGTCCATAGTAGTGTCTTCTTTACATATTTATAGTATTTCATGGTTACAGACAGTAACCTTGGGGGGTGTCTACACCGTAACTACTATCTATGGTAAGCATTTTCTTCTAAATTCATGTTTACGGCGTAACTAGATATGGTGTTACGCCGTAACCTAGTCCTTGATCTTCGTACTTGATTAATATATGTTATGGTGTAACCATTTTTGGAGTTACGCCGTAATATTCTATAAATATTTGCACTTTGAGTGCATTTTCTCTTGTTTCTTGTCACTTTCTTGCATTTCACCTGAAAACTACAAAATGATATAAAATATCTTGTTTTCGAGTGTTAGTGAAACATTTGCATGTAATATAGGGGGTATTTTGCCACCAAAAAATATTAAATATTTGATGTTATAACTTCTCATTCTCCCTTCTTATTTCTCTTCCAGTGTTCTTGTATGGCTTGCCTAATCTATCAAAAGTTTTAGTACTTCTTGTCCTAGATGTTTCATTGTACCATTTTTGAGAGTATTCAACCATTTCTTGGATGGTTACTTTTGCATCAGCAGCAGTCTTAGACGGGTTTGCACCTTTTGAATCAAGAATCTGTCTAGTTTGAACATCCAATCCATTATAAAACAAGATTACCTCTTGCATCTTCGTTAAATAGTGTTGAGGACACTTCATCAAGAGTTCTTTAAATCGCTCTCATGCTTGGTAACGGGTTTCATCTGATTCTTATTGAAAGTTATTGATCTCCTCCATTTTCTTTGCAGTACGAGCAGGTGGGCAATATTTGCTTAGAAACTTTGTCTTAAGATCTTCCCAAGTTATGATTGAACCAAATGGTTTGTTTCTTAGCCAACGACTCGCGACTCCAGTTAAGGATATAGGGAAGGATCTAAGCATCACTTGGACTTGAGTTATATTAGGGATATCGAATAAATTGACAATCTCAAGAACTTTCTCGATGTGTTCGTTGGCATCTTCATGATCTGAACCACTGAAGGTGTTGTCACGTAGTTCCTTGAGAGATTGGCCTTTTAATTCAAAGCTATCTTTGTCATCGATTTTAGGCCTAGCAATTCCCGATCCATAGTCAGCTCAAGTTTTGCTCATGTATTGTTCCATGGTTTCCGCCATTGTTTCTAAAACTTCTTCCTCGGAATATTATTCTAAATCAGAAAATAGATTGAATTCAGGCGATCTTGATTTATAACAACCCAGAATTTTCATCAAATGCAAAATCAACCTATTTTATTATAATCATAATTGTACGGGGAAATTTTTGCTTTATTACAGTACTTGCATTACTAATACCTCAATATGCAACGTACCTTGCATATCTAAAGTTAACAAGCTCACGCAACCTACCTATATCAATACTATCTTCGTATATGTCAAGCAAACATCATAACATGTCAAGTTAATATCTTAATATCATTATTACAAAGTACATTACTCATATAATGTACCATTCGCAATGTTATATCAAAACGGGCTTTAAACCGTTATCATATACCTCTAAACCCTAATTCTATGAAAGGTTAATATCTAAAGCGAATGTACAAGCTACTAAAGCATATATACAAGTAATATAACATCTCATTTAAATATACTTTCCCTCTAAAATAAGGTACAAGTCCTTTAAAACATAATGTATAAGTCATTAATGCACGAAGACATCAAAATAGGCATTTTCCTCTGTTTTTTCCCAAGGAAAAAATGTTAATCCATCAAGTAAATGTTACATGCAAGTCATATACTTCATTTACATTCCATACTCATCCTCTGTTATTAGATTTCATGAATGATACTAGAAAACCCAACCGTCGCATAAATTCTAACATGACCCGTTTCTTGATATTGTATCATTTTTAACTTCAAACCACACTTAATAAGTGGTAATAATTAATTTACAAACTATTATCACTCATTTTCTATCATCATTTCATCTTTTTCATATCATTATACATGAAATAAATCATAGAATCCCCATAAACGCTGCCCTAATTTGACTTTGGATGTTTACTCGTTTTCACCCATTTTAAACTTGAACCACCTATCAATTCTTGTTATTATTCCTTAATACAAGTCTTGTGAACATATTTCTATCATTATATCACAAATGTACTCAAATTATAAGCAAGAAAACTTGAAAACGAGTAAACGAGTCCAAAGTCAAATTAGGGCACGTTTAGGGTTTCTTGGATTTATTTCGTGTATAATTGAGATGAAATGATGAAATGATGATAGAATATGATTGATAATGTTGTAAATTAAGTTATTACTACTTATTTAAGTGTTGGTTTGAAGTTAAAAATGGATAAATATCAAGAAACGGGTCATGGTTTAGTATTTTGCTCGGGTTAGGGTTTCTAGGTTTCATTTCATGAAATCTTATGAAATGAGGATGATTATGGAATGTAAATGAAGTATATGACTTGCTTGTAACTCGAACCACCTATCAATTCTTGTTATTATTCCTTAATACAAGTCTTGTGAACATATTTCTATCATAAGTCTTATGATCATTAATCTATCATTTCTAATCAAGTGTACACAAATTATAAACAAGAAAACCCATTTCGAGCCCTAGTTAACCTACGACCTCCATTTTTGCAATTTAACCCATTTTTAAAACTACTCTTGCAACCAAGCACCATGGTGACTCACCTAATTGCCTCCCTAAGCAGCTTACCATGCTACTTAATCCATTTCTTGTCTAGAAAAGAAGCCACATCTTCCCTTGCTCACCAAGCTTAGCCGCGGCACCCCCATGAACCATACATCACTTCTAGCTAATCATACCTTACATGATTCATCTCATAGCCTATCCACATCAACCTATAGCTGATCCACATGTCATAGCTTGAGCACAAAGTCACCTTGGCCTCCAAGGGTTGAATTCGACTATAAATAGGATTCCAAACCCCTCATTCTAACTCATCCCCCACATCTTCTCTTTATAACCCACAATAGAAGCAAATCTTTGCTTAGAAGTTCCTAAGAAGTCCCAAGAATAATAATCAAGAGAAAGATTGAATCCTTGAAGCCCCGGAGTCGTTATTCTAGGCGTACGAAGCTAAAAGTCCCGATTTCGACTCATTTCTAAGCTATAAGCTCAAAACCAGGTTCCATAAGCTCACATTCTGTTTTCATACCCTTATAATGTTCATATTATCATGCTTAAATCACTATATAAAGCTTTGAACTCAAAAACATATGTGTTTTACCTTTTTGATCCAAACCGAGCTCATGAAACCCTAATTTTATGTTTTTGCTTAATCTATAAGCTAAAATTGTAAACTATTGTTATAAGCTATTCTAATAAGCTTAAATAATGATATTATAACCACTTTATCAAGTCTTGATGGAATTTGAATTAAAAACCTACGCGTTTCTATTTTAAAACCCTAAATTCGACCCATTTTGATTTCTAGCTTAACGAATCGTTATTTTAAACTTTCGTTACGTTAAATCTTCATATTTTAACTTATATTAATAAGCTATAACCTGAAAATGTCTTTTGGAATGTTAAAATAAGCTTGCATGGCAATTCGGACTTGTTTTGTAAACATTATCCATGCAAGGGGTATATATCGTAACTTTCTGAAACTTATAACTAAAAGGACTAAAAATGTCATTTTACCAAAGTTATAACTATAGGGGTCTATTATGTCACTTCCTAAAGTACAAGGTTTACTTTGTACATCTTTTAAACTAGAAGGACCAAACTCGTAAAAGTG
>BQNB010023253.1:0-62019 GCA_026074375.1 Tanacetum coccineum | reverse complement strand
GAACACGAAGATAAGGTATCTTTCTTTTCCATTTTATCGTGAATTATGAAGTGTGAAAGTTGTTGGATCTTAAGTGGATATGATGTGATTGAAGTTGTTGTGGTTATGAATGCAATTCACGTTCACGGGATTTTACACGTCTATGACTAAAACCGATAAATGAATTAACAGGATTTTACAAAATCAATAGAAAACCATGAATGATTGATTGTTTGTTGTTAAGGTTTGTTTGATGTTTGATTAGTCTTTTAAGTCCTTGTTTACGGTTTATTTTGATGTTTTGATTAGGTTTAAGTTGTGACGATTAGAGTCCAAAGTCCAAAGTCCAAAGTCCAAAGTCCAAAGATGACATATAAGAATTTTACTTAATAAATTAAGCAACTCGCCACCAAGAATGTCAACAAGCCGCCACTAATATTTATGCCAAACCGCCGTTTACTAATTAGGCAAACCGCCGCTTAATTTTGAACAAACCGCCGCCAAGAATGCAACTAAACCGCCGGCTTAAAAGGTACAAACCGCGGCCTCATTAATCAAGTAAACCGCCGCTAAAAATGACCAACTCGCAAGAAATTGCTCGTTCGATCCGCTCGTTCGATCCGCTCGTTCGATCCGCTCGTTCGATCCGCTCGTTCGATCCGCTAGTTCGATCCGCTAGTTCGGTCCGTTCGTTCGGTTCCGCTCTTCTTGTCACTCGAGTATCACTATAAATAACCCAATGAAGCCGAGAATTTGTGAGCTCTAGCTAGGCGTTTCCAACATCAAAAAGAGCCACGAAAAAGTATTGTTGCCGAGTGATGAAGCAACCCAACTGCCGAATCTAATAAGCTTACAACAACAAAACAAAAAAAACCACGCTATCCACCCGAGGCGATTGATACCAATTGTAGGTTCTTGATTAGCTTCACTTCATAACACACAAACACAAATCGAAAATAAGAAAAGAGAAAGAGAGCAAGAGTTAGAGAAAGAGATGATGAGAGAAAAAGATTTTTAGAAAAAAAGATATTTTGAGATTATGAGAATTCTTAGATATTTTCATATGAAAATATCTATATATATATCCCTACGACGCGTGGGATATTTAACTAGGACCCGGGCTCGGGTTTTGTTTGGGATTAAACCCGAAACATATACAATATTAGATTAACTATCGAGCCCGATTCTCGATAATATTTTATTACAACGTTAACTAAATAAAGACCGAAGCTCCATCGTAGAGTGACCGAGCTTCCTTGTTCGACTCAATAAATTGAGGCTAACAGTATTTCTTCCCATTCTTCCATAATGAAAGAGCTAGCTGCTTCATGTACCCTGGCAATCCTCTGCCTCTCTTCTTCCTCAAGTTCAGCTTGTAGTCTAACAGCTGCTTCATAACAAAGTCTTTCTTGTTCTTGCTGTAGCTTTGTCTTCGTCTGTGTAGTTTTAGATTCAGATTCATCCATTTTAGCTTTACCTTTGTCTTTGGCAGTACTAACAGCAACACTAGCAGTAGTAATAGCTGCACTAGCAGTAGAAACTGGCTTAGCAGTACTAACATCCTTCTTAGCAGTACTAACATCCTTAGCAGCATCAAGATCAAAATCAAATGAAACTAGCTCAGCAGTACTAACATCTTTCTCAACAGTAGAAACTTCCTTAGCAGCATCAAAATCAAAGTCAAACTCCATATCATGCCCATACCTCCCTTGAATCTCTACATCATGTTGTACCAATGAAATACCAGGATCTTGATCAATTGCAGCTATCTTCCTCCCCTGTTTGGAAGGATCCTCTAAATCATCTTCATCATTAGAGACAAAAATTTTTGCCCTTCCTCTAGCTTGGCTGGACTTAGCTGTTTTCTCTAACTTTTTCACCTTCTTGATAAGCCTAGTATAAGCAACACCATATATTTGCTTGGTCTACTTCAAGTCTGTCACTTTCTTTGACAATGTTGTACAGAAAACCATCAATTCTTGTAGTGTCATACTGCCCTCATCACTTCTAAGTGTGTTAACTCTTGGGAGAGGTGAATCATGGGGCATGGTAGGGAACCTCTCAAACCTAGTTTGAGCAGGTCTGTCCCCCAATATGGTATCTTGGCGCCTGGGACTACCACCTAAACCAATTCCCTGAGGAAAGGATCATTAGGTATTGTCGTGGATTGGGTCCTATTTATGTTACCACTGTCCTGCTCTGCTTCTAAGCTAGTAGCAGTAGTGGCAGCCCTTTCCCACCTGTAACCCCCTCTCCTTATGACAGTCTCATCGCATAAGAAGTCTGAGTAGGAGAATTTGGGCTAAAAACCACCAGATCCCTGTCTGTTTGTTCTCTCCTAGAGGTTAGTGAAGCACTGGTGGTTGTGAGGATATGAGCACTAGTTGGGTGTGTGATGGGACGCAATTGGGTGTGTTGACTTCACACAGCTGAATAACTGGGCCCTTGAACAATCAGTTGCATAAACAATGGAAAGTTTTCCCTAAAAAGTATAACCCTTAGAAGCCCTCTTCATATTGCTAAAAAGTTTTCAAGTGTGGGTAGGAGCAATATAAAGTCTTGTGTGAGGTTTAAGCAGTCTCTTTTGCTTGTTCAGAAACACTTGAATAAATCTTGGATACATTAAAAATTTGTGTTTACTATCCAAGTTTTTTACCATACCATCAAAAATCAGTTTAGAAAAATTAAATTTCCTATTAGTGGCCAAGAAAATAATAGCAGTTGCTATATTGCTACTGAATTGTTCCCAAGAGGTTTTCTTAGGACTTAGACAATGTAGAATGGTATGAATGAGAAATCTCCATTAAAGGGAAAAGTATCCTTTTTGAAAGGTCAATTTTTCTGAAGTTGACACATACCCCATTAAGGAAAGTTGTTCAAAGATTTTAGTAGTTGGCAAAGAACTAATACCATCAGAATCTGCTAATTGAAGATGCCTTCTAACGGATGCCTTAGTAACAATCTTAACTTTACCATCTATTGTAGCAGTTAATTCAATTTCTCCATTATCAAGTGTTCTAGCAGTAGTAGTTTCCTAAAACTGTTTGATGAGAGAAACATAGATAGTGGGATTTTCTGTAAGAGCATACCTTATGTGACTAGCATTAAGAAAATCTACTATTTGGTGAAATCCTTTACTTCCCTCTGGTTTCTTTAAGTAGGCGACCATGTTGTGCGTGTCACAGAATTCCAAATTCTCCATTATTGATTGAGAAAAGTTCGATTAGGGTTCTGGGATATGTTTGTTTATGAGAGTATGTGTGTTTGACAAAGGCAATTAAGATTATATAGATAGCACTTAAGGTTTTGATTGGACCGACTGAATTTATCTTGAAGAAATCTTGTGATTTAAAGAAAGATTATGAATTATCCAGAATAAGGAAACCTATAAGCGAAGTAATTGGCAGAATTATCTCAAACGGCTATATTTAATTGCCAAAAATCTGTTATTCCCAAACAGCACTAACGGTAGCCTAGCAGTACTAAGTTTAGCCTAACAGTACTAAGTAATGCCTAGCAGTACTAACTTTTGAGTTACCAGTTTTAACCTCATTTTTGTTCCAAAAAGCATTCCCATCAACAATTTTGATTCTCACAAGCTATCTTTCTGTTTTTATTCTCACTTTATCTCTCAATTCTTTTTCTCACTGAATCAATCTGTCTGTTTTTGTTTCACACATCTCTCTTTCTGTTTTTGAACTCACTACATCTCTTATTTCTTTTTGCTAACAATTCTCTCTGTCTGTTTTTATTTTCTCTCAATTCTTTTAAGCTCACTTTTTCTCTCTATTTGTTTTTGCTTTCTCTCAATTCTTTTAAGCTCACTTTTTCTCTCTATCTGTTTTTCCTTTCTCTTAATTATTTTAAGCTTACTTTTTCTCTCTATCTGTTTTTGCTTTCTCTTAATGCTCACAATATTAATTATAACAGCAGTACTAATTATACTTACCAGCAGTAAGTTAGGCCAATAGCACTAACTTAAATTTCATCATTAGTTGCTGTTTCATTCCCTTTCAAGCATCATTTGTGCATAATCCGCTGCATATTAACACAATTAACCTCCCCTCAATCAATACTTAAGAGGTTAAGCATTCCTATACTTGCAATCAGATATTGAAATATGCCAACATCAAATGCTTTTGTGAGCAAATCAATAACATTCTGATCTGTATGAATCTTGATCATCTGAATAAGCTTCTTCTAATTAGAATCTCTGATAAAATGATGTCTAATCTCAATGTGCTTAGTCTTTGAGTGAAACACTAGATTCTTAACTATGTAAATGGTGCTTTCATTGTCAATGAAAATCTTGGTATTTATGAAATTGTATCCATAATTTGAATCTAGAGTACTTGTCCACAACAACTAGCAGTAGCCACAAATTCTGCTTCAGTAGTAGAGTTGGCAACTATAGTTTGCTTCTTGCATTGCCATGAAATGAATCTGCTTCTAAGAAATTGACAACCTCCTGTCGTGGATTTCCTATCTAAACTTGCACCAGCATAGTCACTAATAGTATAAGCTTCCAAATCAAAATGGTGAGTCCTTAGGATACCAAAGGCCCAATTTAGGTTGACCTTTCAAGTATCTAAAGATTCTTTTCACAACATGAAGATGTGAAACTTTAGGTGTGACTTAGAATCTTGCACAAGCACATACAGTAAACATTATATTAGGCCTTGAAGCTGTTAGATACATTAATGGATCCAAACAATGATCTATATTAAGTATATATCAACATCTCACTTGTTGCATCCTTGTGCAATGGCTTCTGAAATCTCCATAGGTTTTTACTTTGATGGTCTCACAGTTGAAAAACCAAACTTCTTCAAGATTTCATCCACATACTTGTCTTGACTAATGAAAATCCCATCATCTTTCTGAGTCACTTGCAGTCCTAAGAAGAATGTGAGCTCTCCCATAGAACTCATCTGGAACTTCTTATGCATCATCTTTTCAAACTCAGTACACATCTCATTCCTTGTAGACCCAAAAATGATATCATCAACATATACTTTGAACTAGTAGAATATCACCTTTGACTCTTTTAATGAACAAAGTCTTATCTATCTGGCCTCTCTGAAATCCATTGTCTAATAAATAGGTAGATAGAGTCTCATACCAAGCTCTAGGAGCTTGATGTAGACCATATGCCTTTTCTACCTTATAAACTCTGTCAGGGAATTCTAGATCTTCAAACCCTAAAGGTTGACAGACATAAATTTCTTCTTCAATATTGCCATACAGAAATGCACTCTTAACATCCATTTGGTACACAACAAAGTCTTTGAATGAGGCATAGGCTAAGAACAACCTAATTGCTTCAATCCTAGAAACTAGAGCAAAAACCTTATCATAATCTATTCCTTCTTCTTGAGTGTAACCCTGTGCAACTAGCCTTGCCTTGTTGTTTCTAATCATAATACCTCTTTCATTTTTCTTGTTCTTGTACACTCATTTAGTACCAATGGCTCTTTTTCCATGTGGTAAATCCATCAAGGTTCAAACCTGCTGTAACTTGAACTGCAAAAGCTCTTCTTACATAGCTTCTATCTAGCTTAGATCTTTTAATGCTTGGATTACCTTTTTGGGCTCTTCCTGTGATAGGCAAACAGACAAGTATGAAGGTCTTCATGAGATTTCCCTTCATAAACAGCACTAATAAACCCTTGTTCATTTGTAGTCTTTATCATTCTCTTTGTTAGTACACGAGACTGCATATCACCAATCACATGATCAAGTGAATGATCTTTATGGATTCTTGTATTTGGAGTAGAAGGAACTGGATATGTGGTAGTAATGTTACTCATATCCACTTCTCTTTCATCACCAAAGAAATCAGCATGTGTGGCTGTAGCATTATCTCCTAATGAAAACATATCTAGTTCAGTATTAATACTTGGCCCAGCAGTATTAATACCTTAAGTACTGTTTTTAGATTTCTCTTGATCAGCAATTCCACTTTCTTAACATACACATTCATCATCCTTCTTTCCAGCATCACTAGAAGGTTGTGGTTCATCATTACTAGCATTCTTTAAAGAAGAATCAAATAGTGAACCATCTTTCCATATTGGCATCAAAATGTAGTCTTGGCTAGATCCTGTCTCCTTGCTAGAATGACCTGTACCAATACTTTCTTCTGTACCTACAGAATCATTAGAGTTTGTACCTGCAACAACTGGCACATAATTCATTGATTTTGTTAGAACATCAATATCAAACAGCCACTTTGGTCCATCACCTGCCATAATAGACTTATCCTCCAAGAACCTAATATGCAAGTTTTCTTCTACTTTCCTAGTTCTAATGTTGTATACCCTAAAAGTCTTACTATTCAATGAGTATCCAACAAAGAATCCTTCATCTGACTTTCCATCAAACTTGCCTAAATAATCTAAGGTATTAAGAATGGTAACATGACACCCAAATGGTCTCATGAAGCTTAGAGCAGGTGTTCTACCTCTAAACAGTTCATAAGGGGTCTTGTTATGAGGCTTAACTACTAATACCCTATTCTGCACATAGCAAGCAGTATTAACTGCTTCAGCCCAAAATGTAGTAGGTAACTTAGAGTCAGCTAACATGGTTCTAGCAGCCTCAATTAGTGTCCTATTTCTCCTCTCAGCAACACCATTTTGCTGAGGAGTTCTAGCTAACACTAAATTCCTCTTAATGCCTTTCTTTATCAACAAACTCACTTATGACTCAATTTTGTGAAACTCTGTTCCATTGTCACATCTGATTATCTTTACTTTCTTATCAACTAGATTTTCTACCTTAATGATAAAGCTCTTAAGAATCCACTATCTCATCCTTAGTTGCTAGAAAGAAAACCCAAGTAAATCTGCTATAATCATCAGTGACAACTAAACTAATATTTCTTATTCATTATGCTGCTCACAAATGTTGGACCAAAATAAGACAACCATGCAACATGAATAACAGGCTGAGTAAATTAGAGTTCTAATCATTGGACTTACAAGAGGCCTTTGTGTTTGCTTCCCTTAAGAGGCAAGCACATAAGTTTGGGTCATTTTCAAAATGTTTTGTATGTAAATTCCTCATCACAAGATTTTCCTTAACAAGTTTATTAATAGTTTTAAAATTTACATGACCTAGCCTCCTATGCCATAGCATTGATTCATCAAGTGTGGACTTTACAACAAGAAAAGTTAAACTCTTTTTAGGAACAATATTCTTCATATCAACACTGTACATATTGTTCTTTCTAGGAACTTTAAGTAAAACCTAACTCTCATAAGCTAACTTAAAGTCAGGAGACAAAACAAAACATCCAGTGTCAGTAAAAAGAACACTGTTCTTTTTGTCACACATATGTGAAACACTAAAAAGGTTAAACTGTAACTCCTTGACAAAGTACACATCCTTAAAATCAAGCTTACCACTTTTAAGAGTTCATTTACCAGTGATTTTCCCTCATTTGGCTCCTCCCCCATAGGTAACATATCCTCCATAAAATTCCTTGAAGTTTGAGAGATATGACATGTTCCCTGTTATGTGCCTTGAGCATCCACTGTCAACATAGCCTTGATCTTCTTTTTTGTGGATAACCCTGCACATAAAAATAAGGAAATTAGTTTCCTTTAGGGACCCAAGCCATCACTGACTTGGATCTGCCTCGTGCATCAACATAATTATGTTTCTTCAAAGTAATTGATGCACTATTAAGTTTGGTAAGTCTCCAAACCTAACATGCTGAGGCCTTAATAACATTAACCTAATTTCCCCTATCAGCATTAACTACTGCTGAATTTGGTGTAACAGTATAAAATTTTCCCTTAGCAGTATTAACTTTTTGACTAAAATTTTTGTTAGTTATTGCTGTTCTTATTTGATAGGGCCTATTTACAGTTAATTCCGCTGATTTAGAAAAACATGACATTGGTCTAGCACTATAAACTATAGTTTTGGGATGAGCAGTATTAACAGGTTGTTGGGAAATAGATTGTAAAAGACTTAATACTGGTAGTATAACAGTTAAGTCTGGTAGTATTAGTTAGTTCTGGCAGTACTAAGTTAAGTCTGGCAGTACTAAGTTAAGTCTGGCAGTACTATAGTTAGTACATTTTAGGAGTGGCAGTACTATATTAGTACTGAGGTCTAATGAGTTAAGTCTGTTTTATAGTAACCGAATAGAGGTAATATTTATCTTCAGATATTTTTAAGGAATATCTTAGGAAAGGATAAGCATATCCTTCACACGTTTTGTAAGAGCTTTAGGGTTTTCCTTGTGTATTAAAGTACCTACGGCATAGAGTTTTATATATGTAATAGAAGCATTGAAGCTTAATAGAAATCAATAGCAAACTTAGTATTATTGTTCTTCTTAATTCTTGTGTTAAGATTCATCATTAACACTTGATATTCATAGTCAGTGTCTCTCACATAGTTGATTTGGGTTTATTTAAGTTAGCTATTATCTTACAAAGGCTATATAGATCCAACACAAGGACCTACAAGTGGTATCAGAGCCAATAGAGTGACTCTGAGTAAGAAGAATCACAAAAACCACAAACAAACACACTCCAACAATTCTTTACAAAATGTCTCAACCTGCTAATGATGAGTTCTCACAACATCTCAGTGATGATGAAGAATCAAACCATGAAGATGCATCAGACACTGGTGCTGCACCTAAACAAAAACAACAGGTGATTCCTCAAACAACTGCTATCTCAAATATCAAACTCCCAATTCTAAAGAAGGAGGAGTATGATATATGGGCTATGGAGATGGAGCATT
This sequence comes from Tanacetum coccineum, assembly GCA_026074375.1. Taxonomy (NCBI): domain Eukaryota; kingdom Viridiplantae; phylum Streptophyta; class Magnoliopsida; order Asterales; family Asteraceae; genus Tanacetum; species Tanacetum coccineum. The sequence goes on along the minus strand of BQNB010023253.1, from coordinate 53,274 downwards.
ACCTTGAGTACATTGACAATGATGCTTGGAAGGTAATTCAGAATGGAAACTCCAAGAAGAGAATTTCAACTGGAAAGGATGGTGTTATTCGAATACTTCCACCAGTAACTGCTACAGAAATTTAAGCTGTTAAAAAGGAAAGGTAAAGCTAAGAATACTGGTATGATGGTATTCCCCAGGAACATATGAAAAGATTTTCATGAAAAGATGATGCAAAAGAAATCAAGGGAGAAGCCAATAGAACTAGTTTGGTGGTAATGCAAATTCAAAGAAGAAAGCAGAATGCTGATTTCAAACAACAGTTTGAAAGCATTAACAATTATTTCCAGTTCAGAAGGGTTAGAAAAGTGATATGACAGATTCCAACAAAACTTTCTCAATGGAACTCCATGGTGCTGAAGTATCAAATGAGGAAGCTCATATAAGTTTCTTAGGGTCGTTGCCGCCCAGCATGTTCCAATCTGGCACTGACTATGAAACTAAACCAGATGTTGATACTTATCTATAGATGATTTGTAAACAATAACCTTAGTTTTTTGACAGGAAAATACGAAGGTGCCTAAAAACATCTTCAAGTGCTCAAAATATTTGCTTTTTTGTTTCACAAAGCAAAACATCACTAATAAGGATAAGTCTGGTTTTACTTGGTGCTACAGTACGTGTACTCCTTTCCACTTCTTCAACCAATAATTCCAAAAAAGAAGTTCCTTGCTGGCTTTTTGCTGATGAAGATATTTATTCGCCTCTTTGCCAAACAATCAAAAGACTGGGACTTCTTTCATGAAAGACCTAGGAACAAATTGAATGACTTGGACATTAAGAGATGGACAAAACTGGCAGATAGCATGATTGGTATCCGAATGAAAAGTTCTATAAAGAAAAACTGGAAGGAGGGTTCGTATGGATGGAAAAACCCAATCCCCTGTTGGTTTTGACAAAAGAAGCTTGAACTGCATCAATTGTCCACAACACTGGTGCACTTTGCTAGGGAATGTACACAAAAGGGACACTTTAGAATAAAATGATGGAAAGAAGAGGATAGACTCATTTATCACAGTGTTCTATGAAGCTTGAAAGCAAGAGAAAATACAGATGGCTATGCTGACAATGGATGATGGTATTGTCAATTGGGGAGAACATACTGAAGATGAAGAGACAAATCATGCACTCATGGCAATCAGCTCAAGTAGTGAGGTATCTTTGTGTTCTAAAACTTGCATTGATTCATACAATACCCTTAAAACACTGTGTGATGAACAAATGAATCAGTTAGGTGATCAAGAAGCACAAATACTTGCCTATAGTCAAGCTGTTAAGAAACTAGAAGCTCAACTTGTTACTTTTCAAAAACAGCAACTTTCTCTAAATGAAAAGCTTACATTTTAGGCAAATGAAATATATGAAAAAGATGAAAAGCTTAAAAGATATAGGAGAATTGGAATGAAAGCTGTAAAAGAAAAGGAACAATTGCAGAAAACATTAGATTCATGGAAAGACTCTTCCAAGAATCTTTGGAGATTAATTAATTCTGGCATGAGTTCAAATAATAAACTTGGCTTAGGGTATGAAATACAATCAAACAATGAGGTTCTAAGTTATGAGGAAGAAATGAATTTCTCTGTTTTTAATTGTTCAGAAGAGGATTCAGTTGGAAAACCTTTGTACAGTAGATTTATAAAAACTAATGATTTTAAAGGTGTTCCACATCCCTTAAGTGGAGATTATACTCCTACACCACAAGAAGAAATTGATGAGTCTTTATATGTTTATGGTAAAAAGGAGACCCGATAACCTGAACCCATGTATCTGATGATAGAATCCAGTAAAAGTGTTCTACCTGTTCAATCAACTAATGATAGTGCAGAACTATGGAACTCCTCTGTACTTCTATTGATTACTGAATCTGAGATTTTCAAAGTGTTCCTTCCAGAAGTTAATGTGTTTTCACCTAAACTAAATAATGAAAAATGATGTCTGTTCCAAAATCAAAAGAAGTTAAAACCAGTTAGTGTTTCACACATAAAAAACCCCACTAGACAACCAACAAAGATCAAGCAACACCTAAAGTTAATAGAAAATTGGAATGCTATTATGTAAAGGAGAACTAGGGGAATGTTGACTCTTTCACTAAGAAGAAATTGTTTTTAGTTGAGTGGCAGCCTAAGTCATTTGATCAAAGATTGTGACTATTATGAAAAGAAAATGGCAAGAGAGGCTGAGTTTAAGAAACAAAGGGTTTTTAATACTGGTAATGGGGTGGCAAAACCAGTATGGACTAATGCAAACAGGGTTAATCATGCTAATCAATTTGTCCTAATTAGAACAGCTTATGCTGGTAGGCAAAACATTATAATTCTAATAGGCCTAAAGTAATACTAGGAGAGTAAATTTAATTCTGTCGGCCAATGCTTACCAACTACTTTTTGGGTAGAAGTATTTAGTACTGCTTGCTATATCTTTAATAGGGTAAGGGTGACAAAACCTCAAACCAAAACTCCTTATGAGCTTTTGTTTGGCCACAAACCAATTATTAGCTACATAAGACCTTTGGGTGCCATGTTACCATTTTAGATACTCTAAGTGTGCTTGGCAAGTTTGATGGAAAGTGTGATGAGGGTTTCTTAGTTGGTTACTCACTAAATAGCAAAGCCTTTAGGGTATATAATTTAGTAACCAAAAAGGTAGAAGTAAATCTGCATGTAAAATTTCTTGAAGAAAAACCTAATGTAAAAGGAGTAGGTTATAGATGGATGTTTGATATTGATTATCTCACTGATTCTATGAACTATATTCCTGTGTCTTTGGAGAATCAAACTAACCCACATGCAGGTACTTCAGAAGTGACTAACAGTGCAGGTACACTACAAACTCCTAATGCAAATGCTTCTGAGGAAGAAGATGAGGCTGAGGAGCTTATTATTATGCCTACAGCAGTCAGGCAAGTTGGACCAAGGAAGTCTTCTACTACTTCAAAGGGAGAGGAGTTTTTCACAGAGCTTCAAAACCTTAAAACACAAGAGAAGGAGGCTTATTCTACTGGCATTTCCGAAGATACTCCTGAAATTCTAGCTTTTAGAAGAGAATTGGATGAACTTGCTCCAAAGCATTTAAGTGAAGTACCTAAGAACAAAGCTACCAGTACTACCTCAGTTAATTCTGGTAGTGGTCCAGTTAATACTCAACATGCTGATCAAGATGATTCAGATATGCCAGAGCTCACAATCTTTAACAAGCCTCAGAAAGGGATTTTTGATGAGGCTTCTTATGATGACGAGGGTATGGTCTATGATTTCAACAACTTACCAACAAAAGTAGCTGTTAGTCCCATTCCTACTCTTAGGATACACAACATTCACCTACAAAGTCAAATACTGGGTGATCCTAAGTCATCTGTGCAAACTAGAAGCAGAGTGCAGCAACATTCAGGAGCACATGCACTTGTAAGTTATGTTCAAAAGCAGCAAAGGAACAATCACAAAGATCAACAACACTGTTTGTTTGCCTGTTTCTTATCTTAGGAGGAACCTAAAAATATTTCTGAAGCTCTAAAAGATGACAGTTGGGTTGAAGCTATGCAAGAGGAGTTGTTATAGTTTAGGCTGCAACAGGTATGGATTCTAGTAGATCTACCTCATGGAGCAAAGGTGATTGGAACAAAATGGGTATACAGAAACAAAAGGGATGAAAGAGGAGTAGTTGTCAGAAATAAGGCAAGACTAGTGGCCCAAGGTCACAGACAGGAAGAGGGTATTGACTATGATGAGGTTTTTGCTCCTGTGGCAAGAATAGAAGCTATCAGGTTATTTTTAGCCTTTGCCTCATTTATGGGGTTCATAGTATACCAAATGGATGTAAAAAGTGCATTTTTGTATGGCACTATAGATGAAGAGGTGTATGTTTCTCAACCTCCTGGTTTTGTTGATCCTGATCATCCTAAGAAGGTTTATAAGGTTGTCAAAGCTTTATATGGACTACATCAAGCTCCTAGAGCTTGGTATGCTACTCTATCAACATTTCTAGAGAAGCATGGATACAGAAGGGGTACTATTGACAAGACTTTGTTTATTAAGAAGGACAAGAAGGATATCATGCTGGTTCAAGTGTATGTAGATGATATCATTTTTGGCTCTACTAGAAAGTCTTGGTGTGATGAATTTGAGGCATTGATGAAAGGCAGATTTCAAATGAGTTCTATGGGTGAACTCATATTCTTCCTTGGATTGCAAGTCAAGCAAAAGACAGATGGAATTTTTATTTCTCAAGACAAGTATGTTGCAGACATGCTGAAAAAGTTTGACCTTGCAAGTGTGAAAACTGCAATAACCCCAATGGAGACCAAGATGGCGTTGACAAAAGATGAGGAAGCTGATGAAGTGGATGTACACTTATACAGATCCATGATAGGTTCTCTCATGTATTTAACTGCCTCTAGGCCTGATATAATGTTTGCAGTATGTGCTTGTTCTCGTTTTCAGGTTACTCCCAAGACTTCACACCTTAATGCTGTGAAGAGAATCTTTAAGTACCTTAAGGGCAAACCCAATTTGGGCTTATGGTATCCTAGAGAATCATCTTTTGACCTGGAAGCTTACTCAGATAGTGACTATGCTGGGGCAAACCTTGACAGAAAATCCACAACCGGTGGTTGTCAATTTCTTGGAAGCAGATTAATTTCATGGCAATGCAAGAAACAAACAATAGTGGCTACCTCTACAACAGAAGCTGAATATGTAGCTGCTGCAAGTTGCTGTGGACAAGTATTGTGGATTCAAAATCAAATGCTGGACTATAGTTTCAATTTCATAAATACCAAAATCTACATTCATAATGAAAGCACCATCTGCATTATGAAGAATCCAGTGCATCACTCCAAGATAAAGCACATAGAGATCAGACACCACTTTTATAATGAATTCTTATGAGAAGAAAGCTCTATTAAGGGTGGAGAAAATTCACAATAGACTTCAATGTAGCTGACCTATTACCACAGCTTTTTGATGGACCAAGTTTCAATTTTCATTAGTGGTTAATATTGTATGATAAAATCCAAAGCTACATTTAAGAGGAGATTAAATATAATCCCCTGAATTTAAAGTAAATTTCAAAGTTTGTCCTTTGTTGCATCATTAACCTTCAAGTTGGAACAAGTTTACACCGTTAGTCCTTAATTGCTTCAATTCAGCCCATTAGTCCTCCAAATTGAATTGTGGTTGCACCGTTAGTCCTTATTTGTGTTTTAATCAACCGTTAATCATTTTAAGTTGAAAGTGTAGTAACCGTTCATCGTTTTAAGCTCATTAATTGTAAACAAAAGCTCAAGTACTTCAATAACATCAACGATTTCAACAACAATTAATCATTGTTTCAAGATTTCTTCTTGATTTTGTAAAATCCCGCAAAAGATTCAATTTTTTTCTCGGTTTAAATCTAAGACTTGTAAAATCCCGTGAACATTAATTGGTTTCAATCCACAACAACAATCACTTTACCTACTTAAGATCCTTACATATCATTTCACATCACCTTTGCAATGTCGACTCAACAAGACATCAATGCTATTAGAGCATAACGACTTGCAAACACACATGATCCTTTGGCATTAATGGCAAACACTTAGACACCGTTTCACCCAGATCATTCATTACATATTACCTACATACAACATCCACAACCCAACAACAACTTTGTCCAACAACCTTCATTCAACACGAACTACATGCCACAACCAATGCAGAATCCCAAAGACAGTTCAGATCCCATAACTGCAATGAACACGGCACTTGCTTTATTGGCTAAAGCATTCAAAGTCAATACCATTCCAACAAACAACAACCAAATAAGTTCATTAATCCCTCTCAATAGTCAGATTGCTCAATCGGGTATGAACACGAGCCAAGACATCAAGATGCAAATGGTTGATGACAATGTTAGAAATCAGGTGAGACAAAATGTAGTTCAGAATCCGGGAACTCAGATTGTTGAAAATTTGAATGGGCTTAGTGTTGTTTCGGAAATTGCAAATCAGTATAGGAATGGAGATGGTCTACAGCACCGGATGAGGGTAATGGTAATGGTATAAATGGTAATCCGATAAGGTGTTACAACTGTCGATGAGAGGGTCATTATGCCAGCAACTGCACAGTAAAGCCAAGGAAACGAGATGCTGCTTATCTTCTGCAACAGCTGCGAATTTCTCAAGAGGAAGAAGCAGGGATCCAAAGCACTCAAGAGGAATGTGAGTTCATGGCTGCAGATGCTTATGAAGAAACTGAGAGAGTAAAAGCGAACTGCACTTAAGAGGATACTTTGCAGTCCTGTCTATGACTCAGATGGATCAACTGAGGTACCCAAAGATGAAAATCGTTACAATCATGATATATTCAGTATGCTTACTCACGAAGTGCAATATACTGATCTCCAAACTGAGCTTGATCGTACGAAAGAAAAACTTGAAAATTGCATTATTAAAAAGAAAAAAGAATACGATGTTCTCTGGAATAATTGGTACACAAAATGTGAAGAACGAAAATATGACAAGATTTTGTATGATAAAGCTTATAATGACATGCAACAAAAGATCGAATGGTTGCAAGCTCAGTTGGGATATCTAAAGGGTAAGAGTAGTGATACTCAATGTGCATCAAATACCCTTGATCCGGTGTCTCAGAAACTTGAAGATGAGAACGTGCCACTAGAATTTCAGGTTCGTAGTTATGCAAAAGAAAATGAACATCTTAAGACAACATACAAGAACCTGTTTGATTCTATCAAAGTGACACAAGCTCAGACCAAATCAATAATTGACTCTTTGCAAAAACAATTGTATGACACCATCTATGAAAATGCTAAGCTAAGAGCCCAGTTATTTGATAAGGTTTCTAAACCAAAAGGCACCACAAAAGGTACGAGAACGAATACTATGTTTACAAAGCAATCAATCTTGGGAAAACCACCTTCTTCTTCTTATAAACCAAAACTTTATTCTGTCACTCCTTTTCCAAAATCCTCGGTTCTCCCCAAAGTTGATAAGACGAATGCTTTGTCCAAACCAGTCACTTCAAACTCGGCACCTTCCACACGAGAATCGAAAGTTGTGCAAACTGTTAATGTGATTGCCCCTAGAATCTTTAGGTCTAATCCTTCTAAGACCTCTAGGGTAGATAATGTTGTTCCTAACAAACATGTTAAAATAAGAGTTAGGATAAAAAAACCACTCACAGTTTCACAACCATATGTAATTAATAAGCAAAAACATGGCTAATTTTTGACTCAAACGGTATTTTCTTCTAACCAGAGTAACAAACACTGCTAAGACTAGAAGACCAAATCTTAGGACGCAATACTAATCCTGCGAAGGGTTTCCATCTAAGTCAAAGGAGTTTTGCCTCTCGAATAACGTCGAGAAACATAGAAAAACCCATAAGAATTCCTAAATTCCTAAGAATCAAAAGCACATGTCATCTGAATGTAATAACATTACGCTTGCCATTCGAATTGCTATATCTGAAATTGTTTGTGTTATGTGTAAGCAATGTTTAGTTAATGCCATCATGATGAAGTTTGCTTAATTATGTTGATAAACATTAGAAGTCTCGAGCTGATACCCAAAGATTCCAATGTCACAAATCCGTGAAAATGCAAAATAAATATATCGGCAACTGCTAGAGTCTCGAAGGAGTTAGGGTCCAAATGAAGTCCTTTCATCATATAGGTCTAGCAAACCTAGACTTTTTATGGTCCTTAGGTAGCTTCCCAACTGTGAAGAATATTTTCCAGTGTGGAAAATTAACTAGCATCTAGATAACCACCGAGAATAAGTCTGAAAAATCTATGTGTGACAATGCAAGTACTTCTAATCCCTCGGAACCTTCAAGCAAAGGGTTTCCGATTTCTACTTCTCTTCTTGGCGGGTTATCAAGACTAAGGAAACAACATACTTCTATCTATCCGATTGCTATTCTCTAATCTCCAGGTCTATGGATTATGTACACTTCAGTGCATAACCCGAGCTTCAAATAAAAGGGGGAGAATAGTGATTAAAATATGACCAATACAGTTGAATAACGGATACGATCTTCAAATCTATAAGTGGCATATCCCAAACCTCGCATGGCAAAAACTCTTCATAATATGGTGCATATGTATAGGGGGAGCTTTTTGGTAACTCTGGAAACACTCAATGTGTCTTAAATGATTTCTCGACACGGAAGATTGATTTTTTATCAAATGGCTTTTGAACAAAGCAGTTCAAAACCTAGGCTTCAAGGCATGACTTCTGGACAGATCAGTTCAGGACTCGATCTTACTTATGCTCCGTCAACAATAACAACTCAACAACCAACTGAAGGTGAATTGGATTTATTGTTCGAAGCTATGTATGATAATCATATTGGTGGTCAACCCGTCAGCTGCTCTAGGAGAACTGTTTCCCGGCTGCTCAAGTACCTTCAACTTCTTCAACACCTCTAAATGGCAACATAACAACAGTAACACCAGCACCGGACACCAACTCTTAGGAATTAGTGTTAAACAACTTAAAGTCTAGTAGTTATAGAGTTAAGTCTGGTAACATAGTTAAGTCTGCACAGTACTAAGTTAAGTCCTGGCAGTATTATAGTTAGTACTAGGTCTTATCTAGTAAGTCTGTTTATGTAAAGAATAGTTATAATGTTATCTAGAGATATCTTAGGAAAGGTAATGCATTATCCTTTTACCCATTTGTAAAAGCCCATTAGGGTTTCTCTTGTGTATAAAAATGGAACCCTACGGCATGATGTTTAGTATGACATAGAACCCTAATAGAAATCAATAGCAAATAGCAAAGTTTTACATTGTGTTCTTCTTAGTACTTATGTTAAGATTCCATATTGGCATATAGTATTCATAGTCATTGTCTCTCACATAGTTGATTTGGATTTATTCAAGTTAGCTATTGTCTTACAAAAGGCTAAACAGATCTAATACTTTGATCTACAACAACGAGCAACATTGCAGGCAACAATGGTCTAGGTACCCCTCTAAGACCCCATTTCATGTTCCTAAAAATCTTTTTTGTCAATACAATAGCCAAATAAGGGTGTTTATTTTCAGTTTGTATTTCCAAAATCATTTGTAGAAATCGAGAGCACATCAAAAACTTAGTTTTACTTTTCAAGTGATATCTGCGTATTTTCAGTTTGTATTTTTAGTTTGTATTTCCAAAATCATTTGTAGAAAATGATTTTGGCTATTGTCTCTCCATCTGAACCATTACCATCTACATCTCACCCACCTGTGATATCTGCAACCACTAGAAACCTACCTTACAAACGCGTATCTGACCACATCTCACCCAAAATTCCTTTCACCTGAGCCTGACAATGAGCCTATTGAGCACACCTTTGAGCAACCATCACCTGAACACCAATCACTTTCACCTAGACAAGAAACCGAAGTTCCACAATCTCAGGATCCTACTCACCCTCATATGCCAGAAGCAAGAACTATAAAAGTGGAGGACCTGCTTCACTTGGTTCCCAAGTTGATAACAAAGGTTGATAGTTTGGAAACAGAACTCAAGCAGACTAAGCTGACCATGGGAAAAGCAATTGTAAAATTGGTGAAGAAGGTAAAGAAAATGGAAGATATTCTCAAAAGGAGACATGTGGTTCTAATTGAATTAGAGGATGAAGAACCAGAGGATCAGAGGAGGATAATTCAGGACATTGATGATGATCCTGTAGTTTCTTCAGTTAGAGAATCCTTGAAAGAGAAGTCAACAGATTTTGTTACTCCTACTAAACCTTCAGGAGAGGCTCTGGAGAAAAATCAGTCCTAACAACCTTGGGAAGAGCTAAAACTCTGTCAAAGGTTGCGTTCCTAGATGTCAAAGTCTGTTGATAAGGGTATAGATACAAAGGAAGAAAGATTCCAAGGGAAAAGACATTGATACTGGCTTTGAAGATATTAGTACTGGCTTTGAAGAAGTTAATACTGGTGTCTTAGGAGTTAAGTACTGGTAGTGGACCAGTTAGTTCTGCTAGAGCCAAAGGGAAGAAAAGCTCCAATGATTAGAAGAGACGCAAGCTCCCAAAAGAACTAAAGAACAATTCAACCAGACAAGCGAAGCAAATGCAGATCTGGTCAAAGAGATTGCAGGAGAAGATGTATCTGAGGCTGATTATGCTCAGAGAATGGTGGGTTTGATAAGTCAGAGAAGAAAACTTATTGCAGAGCAAAAGGCAAAAGCTCAAAGAGATAAACCAATGACTCAGGCTCAGCAAAGACAGTATATGGCCACTTATTTGAAGAATCAGGGTGGATGGAAATTGGCTCAGATAAAGAAGCTTACAGATGAAGAACTTAAAGAAAAATTTGAGTATTTGATGAGAAGCATGGAAAGGTTTGTGCCTATGGATACAGAGAAAGAGAGTAGGAAAAGAACTGGTGTAGAGCTTCAAACAGAATCTTCCAAGAAGCTAAAGTCTGACACAAGGGAGGATGTTTCTGTTCCTAAAGAGAAGGATAAAGAGTCAGTGAAGAGAGAAGAGGAATTTGAGATTAAAAAGCCAGTTTTAAGATATACTAAAAGAAAATCTTTGGCAAGGAAAGGATTGCAGAAGAAGCCTGAATCTGCAAAGTCTGGCACTGAGGAGGATGTTGAAGCCTACATGGAGGAAAGAGTGGATGAACCATCTTCAGAAGAGTTTCCAATGAGTTCAATTCCACAAGGACCAGCACCTGCAAAGATAGTTAAATGGCAGATTATCAAGACTGGAAAGAGAGGTGCTTATCAGATCATCAGGGAAGATAACACAGATGTGGTATATGTGAACTTTCAAGGCTTATTGAATGATTTAACAAGAGATGATCTCAAGGAGTTGTATAGGCTGATGATGTTGAAGTATGGAGATAACAGGCCTGAAGAAGAATTTGAAAGGGTTTTATGGGGGGATCTAAAGACTATGTTTGATCCACCATCTGAAGAGGATGCTATTTGGAAGTTGCCACATCAACAACAGATACTCAATTGGAGATACTTTCATAGCTGCAGTGTTCATTGTTTGACTGTGGAGGCTGCACACATCTATATGCTGACTGAGGTTAAGTATCCACTACCACCCAGAGTTTGCAAAGCTATGCTTGAAAAGAAGCTTTTGGGAGATAGAAAAGATGAGGTCTGCTATCAACTCTTGAAGTTAATTGAGAAACAAGCTCAGCAGCAATAAATTTGTAAATGTTTGAAAGAATTTTCAGAGCTGTGGTATATAGATAGAGAGCTGTTTATGTAAAATGGAGTTGAGAAGAGATAACACTTGGTGGAGGTGCTATGCACTAACACAACAAATGGTTATCAGTCCACCATGTCTAACAGACATAAGGACTGGCTAGTCCAGGAGCAAACGGCTCTTGGTAAAGACTTCTCAAATCCGTTTATGGCTGACAATTTGCCAAAAATTGTATGGTTATCAACTCACCATATCTATGTTTGTAAAGAGTTGGCTAGCCCACAAGGTTATGGCTTGTGGTAAAGGCTGTGGAAAATCCATTTATATGGTTGACAGTTTACCAAAAACTGGATGGTACTCAACTTACCAATGATTCACGTTCAAAAAGTTGAACTGGTTACTAGTCCACCAGGGTGATGCCATGATTCCACCAAAGGATTAGCTAGCCCAAGAGCAAACGGTTACTTGGTAAAGGCTTTATCAAATCCGTTGATAGCTGATGATTTGCTAAAAATCATATGGTAATTCAACTCACCATGTTTCACGTACTAAGAGTTGAAATGGTTATCAATGTACCATGGTTTATAAACCAAACATTGGCTACTCCAGAGTTAATGGCTAACTGGTAAAGAGACATCAAATCCATTTAAATTTTCAATGATTCACCTCTCTCAGGAGTTAACACACCTGGAAGTGATGAGAATAGACTGAAACTTTATGATCTGATGTACATATAGTCAATGTTGCTGCTTATCTGTTGCTGAAATGATCGTATGTTGCTGAAGAGATAGTACATGTAGCTGTGAAGTGTTGGTCATGATGTTTAAAAGATTAGATGCTGCAAATATCAAGTAGTGATGATTTAAAGAGTTGCTGATAGAAATCAAGAAACTGCTTATACAAGACAATCATCATGTTGCAGTTCAAGAATAATTCCAAAGATAATGCTCACAACATCCTCAGGAAGCTCATAATGAAGATACTCAAAGAAACTTGAAGTTCACAAGAGAAGATCAAGGTAGGGGAGGATCGTTAGGAATTATTGTAAACAGACTTAAGTCTGGTAGTTATAGAGTTAAGTCTGGTAGACATAGTTAAGTCTGCCAGTACTAAGTTAAGTCTGTTAGTACTGGTCTTGTCTAGTTAAGTCTGTTTATGTAACAGGATAGTTATCTTAGAGATATCTTAGGAAAGGATATGCATTATCCTTTCACACGTTTGTAAAGCCCATTAGGGTTTCCTTGGTGTATAAAAGGTACCCTGCGGCATAATGTTTTAAAAGATATATATAGAACCCTAATAGAAATCAATTGCGAATAGAAAAGTATTACATTGTGTTCTTCTTAGTACTTGTGTTAAGATTTCGCATTAGCACATAGTATTCATAGTTATTGTCTCTCATATAGTTGATTTGGATTTATTCAAATTGGCTATTGTCTTACAAAAGGCTAAACAGATCCAAGACTTTGGACCTACAGGTAATATTTAAAAGAGTTTTAGGTTATAAAAGAGAACCGTTAGTCTTTATATTAAAAGGACTAACGGTGTTAAGCATTTAGGTCTTCTAATGAAAATGGTTTTAACATTAAGGGTATTTTTGGTATTTTGAGGGTTTTGTATTTTTATGGGTTGACCAATGGTTGACCAAGGTTGACTTTGTTGACCTTTGCTAGAAATTCCAGGCTCTTGTTGCTAGTTCTATCTCGTTCCAGTGTTTCGTGTTTGCCCGGTTTTGGACCATTTTCTTTATGATTTTATGCATTTTCCGTACCATACACATTTACAAATGATGAAAAACAAGCAATATACAAGCATATTGTGCACATTTGTTCATTTTTAGGGTCATTGTTTTGGTATAAAAAGGATATGGATTTCTAACATATCAAATGCCCCTAAACTAAAGTGATTGTCGTGTCCTCACGCAATTTAGTTTGCCCTAAAATCAAATACCCTACAATGACTTCTCTCTTAACTAATCTTGATAAGTAGAAAAGGCTTTTGTGGGGAGAGTTAAGATTATCCACAAGCTTTTAATAACTCCCCTTTTCCCATTTTCAAACTTTTTCTTTTATGATTTTTCGTAATTTATGACGATATTCTACTCAAGGTAGTCATTGTGTGACACTATATGCAATGCTTTTATTATTCAGTGATAACTTTTAGGATCACGGAACAAAAAGCAATAATGAAGTGTCCAAATGGATTAAGATTCTTCGTCCTCGTCTTTCACCTCTCCATGCCAGCTTAAAACAAGATCATGCAAATACAAGTTATGATGCTAACACTACTCATAAAAGGTAATTGTGTACTTACTTTTTCTCCCTTATTCCTAATTTCCTTTAAGGATTTTATTATTATTATTCGTGACAAATAAATTATTCCTTAGATATAAAGTCAAAATCTGCTTTGTAGACTATTAATGTTTGAATCTGTTCTAAGAGATGATATGGTGAGAATAAGGTCCACATTAAGGTTCTAATTTCGTATGATTTAGGGGTTATCCTTTTTATTTCATCCGAAACAACTCAACTACGAGTCCAGAGACGGAGGCTTTATTTAGATAACCCCGGAGTCGAAATTTGGCTTTATTATTATTATTATTGCAACATTATTAAACCTCGGTCCTTTAGAAGGCTGCAACATCGGTTGTGAGCCGGCAAGATGCAGCAAACATATTTCGACCTCGGTAATTTCCTCGACCTTTTAGAAGGCTGCAACATCGGTTGTGAGCCGGCAAGATGCAGCAAACTTTTATCAGTCTCGGATTATTATTACTATGTGCCTTATTTAGAAGACTACCACATCGGTTGTGAGCCGGCAAGAGGTAGTAAACTTTTATCAGCCCACAGTTTTTATTATTATTATTATTACCTCCACCCTTTAAACGACTGTCACATCGGTATGCGAGCCGACCATGATCCAGAAGTCTTATTTCGGCTTCGGTTTATTTCATAATTATTATTATTATAGCCAAATTTCAAGTCCTGTGGTCTTTTAACAACTGCCACATCGGTATGCGAGCCGACCATGGTCCAGGAGTCTATTTCCCCACAACACTGACAAAACCTTGATGTGTACCTTACTTTCACCAGAGGGAATCTCTACGAAGTGATTTAAACTAAGAATCGCAAAAACCAAAGAAACTTTATTTATTCAACAATTATATAACGTTTATTAAGCTGATGGGAGCAAAAAGCCACAATTAACATTTATGAGCCTTAAAGAAATCTAACTATTCTATGTTTAGCATCAAAACTTATACTCTACTCTATCATCTCTTGTTCTTCACAATTTAAAATTTCTAATAAAGAAACTCGTGAATACTTAGCCTAATAAATCGAACTTCGCATATTTAAAATCAATTATGGGAACTTGCAAAGTCTTGACTTTGTTAAGCAAGACTTGCGTTTTATAGCTCCTTGTATAAAAGATTAGCAAAATCAATCTATTTAAAGTTAAGGAGAAAGCTAAGATATAAAACCGGTCGGGTCAAAATTTACTTTTCATTCTCACCAACGGAAAGCCTACATTCGTGTCAACTATTTTCTATTTTTCATCATTTTTATATATATATATATGAACAATAAACTAGATATTAAGACTTAAAAATTTAAAATTTTTGTGGGAAAACGGGGTACGTGAGAACAACGGGCAAAGGTAGGTAAGATCATATCGAAGATATACTACCCCATACTAAAATTAAACATTGTCCTCAATGTTTCCTAGCCTAAGACTTAAAAACCCCATACTAGAACTCAAAAAGTCGAATGCATAATCCAAGCATGGAGAAAGTATCACAAAAATCTCAAGCCGTTTATCAAGTATGCTAAAAGATAAATGTTAGTCGATAATAATCTAGGATATCGGATTTCCCCAAACTAATTGCAAGCAAAGGCTAGGAAGCTCGAGTGGACCGGGACAAAACACCGAACATGAGAGTCTTCAGAAAATTTTAGGTCAATCCTACAAACAATCACAAGCACAAACAACAAGAATCGGAAGAGTACAAGCCTTCTCACATCACATTAGAAATAAGAAAGAAGAAAGATGGATAAGCATGGGGTGCCTCCCACAAAGCGCTTTATTTTTGGTAACCGAGTCACATAGCTTGACTCGATCCCTGCATTAAGTTGTCCATGGGGAAAGCAAATGAAAGAGAAAATCTCAATCGAGCTTTCATTAATGTTTACATAAACATTTAAGCACGTGAAAGTTCCATCCCGATGAGATGCCACCAGCTCTAAGTGGAAATGCCGGGGTCAAAAATGGTGTCTTCACTCCCGGTGGAGATAAGTAAAGGAGAAACCTCAGGGTAGGTGTGATACACATGTGTCTAAATGATTTCTCAGCCACGTTGATTTGGATTTTTTTATCAAAAGGCTGTATGGATCGTCATGGCAATATACCTCCCAAAGACCGACCAACGTGTCTCTCAGGAGTTATAAGCGTTAAGGTTAGGATATGTTCGTTCTATGATCCCAACTAGGGCCAGAACCGGAGGACTCTACCCAGGAACAATCCATTATATAGAGTAGAAGTCCCTAGGAATGATTGAAAAAAAAGGAGTAAAGTTGAGAATACAGGGTATAGTGTCGACTGAATGGAAGCTAGTGCTAGAACAACCCAACAAGGTACTAGTCCAAGAAGTCTCGGTAAGGCACTGAAGGGGTTGAAGAATTGAAAAATAATTGTAAGGATAAAGTGTGAAAAGAAAGAAGCCCTCCATTACAACCCTAGGCATAAAAAAACACCGGGTTCAATACATAATTTTAATCGGTAATCACAACAGATCTGATATGAAGACTGACATCATGGATCCATGGATGCCAATCCAAACCCTCCCTAGCCACTCAGAATCTCTTAAAAGATTTCTGTTTCATTTCTCATGGAGATCAACACCTTTCTATCGGCGTTCTCATTCCGAGATCGTTGATATTGAAAAGCTAGCAGTCCGCTCCATCCTCCGATTACTAAATAACAAATGTGCACTTATAGAGTTTAGAGCCAACAAGATCCATCAAAAATCTCACTAGGACACAAATTCCAATATACAAAATGTCGTACATCATTATACAACATTTGGTATCAATAAGTCTTACGCATTATCCTTGTGATAATTGCCAGAACATCAGAGTGATACTCTTTAGTATTCACAGTGACGATGGAAATCCTTCTTGAGCTAACATCAAACAAGCTCTTGGTAGGTGACTTGCGAGATTCTAAATGAATCAAGCTTGTGTCAACTGGATATCGATTTTGGTCCAGTATATGAATTGACGACTCAATCAGAAAGATAGTAACTATCTGATTCACTCTTACCGTGTTGTCTGCTTTGAGACGTTCCGGTAATGAGAACAAGCAAGTACGGTGAATCTAATGCAATCGCGTTAGAGGATCTAATACTTTGAGATGGAAACCCTGTCAAGGAGGTTCTTCTAAATTGAACCTACCTGATCACAGGTACGGTATTTATACTGTAAAACGGTCCTCACGAAACCGGAGGTTAATGTAACCGAACTCAAGACGAATGACAAATCCATATTCGTCTATATATGTTGTTTATCACTAACATCAAATTTCAGGTATAAGTGACGGCGTTACAACCTCATTCCAGCGGAGTCAAGATTCAAGACCTCATGCTCAATCGACAAAGATAAATACATGATGAAAGCTCAAGCACATGTGTCAAAGTCTTCCGCAATCTCTGATGTACAAGCACTTCCTCAAAAGAACATTTTTGACAAGATTGCTAGACACTAACAAAGATGTATTTTACAAGTGGATCAAGTACTACTCCTACCATGATGTGGTACAAGTAATCATGTTAAAGAAAATGTTGAGGGAGATTGTCAGTAAGCTTTCAAGACCTTGAGCATGAGGGTGGAGACACAAGATCGCAAGGAGGGCATAAAGATTCAAGGATAAAGATTCAGAGATCTCAGTAGTCAAGACAAATCAAAGACAAAGACCAAGATATCAGTATTTTATCAAAGAATATCAAGTTAAAGATCAAGATCCAAGATCACAAGCATCAAAAGGAACTTCAAAAGAATTCCCAAGAATACAAGGCTCCAAGACTCAAGACGTCACAAGAAGGATCCACAATTGAATGACCACCCCTTAGGGGGAGATTGTTAGCCGTGTTTTTATTAAAGTGATGGTCATTAAATATTCCCGAGCCTTGTATAAAAAAAACTTAGTTTACGAGAATTTATCTAAGCTAATTAGGCCTAGGTGTCGGGCTTAAAGCACATTTGTGTCATGACCGGCCCAACATAAAGCCCAAACAATAATCTTAGGGTTTTATCTCATGTACTATTTAAAGCCCTCTCTAAGTGTGGAGAGGGTTGTTGCTTCTCATTTTCTTTTCTTAGTGCAAGTAACCATCTCATTTCTCTCTCTTTTATTTCTCTCTCTAGCTCTTTCTCTCTCTAAAATCTTTTTCTTATTTTTGT
Organism: Tanacetum coccineum; assembly: GCA_026074375.1. Taxonomy (NCBI): domain Eukaryota; kingdom Viridiplantae; phylum Streptophyta; class Magnoliopsida; order Asterales; family Asteraceae; genus Tanacetum; species Tanacetum coccineum. The sequence goes on along the minus strand of BQNB010023253.1, from coordinate 35,612 downwards.
GTTCATGGTGATGAAATGATATCATCTAACACTCTTAGTTCCTCTTATGGTGGTTAATCCTAAATTCCTAGTATAATTCAAGGATCCCTTCTCATTTCCGCCTTATACTCCATATACTTAGCTATAGTCATATCATCGATATTCTTTGTTATCATCCTATCGGATTCAGTTCTAATCATTCCATGTGTTTGTTTTTCCTGTGTTAACATAATGTATTGCTCAATGGTGAGGTTTTCAATGTCTACCTTGTTCATCATGTTTCCTGAGAAATCAATGAAAATATTAGAAATCAAACTACAACTAAAATTAGCTCCCCGACAGCGACGCCAAAAACTTGATGCGTAAATTGTTTTAAAAAATTATTTGTCAAGTTTTAAATTTATAAAACTCGAATACCGATACACGCACTAACGGGCAGAGAACCCGGTCGTATATAGTGCAGTAGTTTGGTAAATCCGAGGTCGTCCCAAGTGCTAAGGTTTAATAGTTCTAATTTGATTATTGTCACGAAAAATGGTTTGGAATGATTTATAATAACTACTAGAAAGTAAATGCAATAAAGTAAAGAGATAGAAGATATCAGGGAGAAAGGCGTGTTATCCTAACCATTTCATTACTAATGTCATGATTACATTTTCCTGTGCAATGTTCAATTACAAGTTCTATTAGTGGTTCTAATGTTGACAAACCCGAATTTACATTTGAGGTATGTCCTATACTAACTCTGCGATCCCACATTCCTCTACGATCACACGAGCAGGGCATTCAAGCTTGTAGTGGTTAATTCCCAACTACCCTTTAAGACCAATCTATAATCTAAACCGATTATAAAACCCTCTCTGAAAGAGTTCCTATGCTTTCTAAGTATTTAATATGACAAAGGCGGTAATATGTTTAATTCCTACACTAAGGATAGATGTCAGTCTACCCTAGTACCCCACTAATCCCAAGTTCAACATGATAAGTCTAATATCAGGATTTATAAGATCCAAGTCACCCTCTATACTACCAAAACATAGGGATCAATGAAAGGCTATAAGGATATCTAACAGAACCATAATTGAACAGGAAATCATAATCATAACAACAACAACTACATGGCTAGGCCAGCACTAGGAGTGCTTAGCCACTCATATTAACAGCAATGCAAGAATTAATGAATAAAGACATGGATTGAATCATCATAATTCTTACAGAGTATGAAATGAATGATTAAATACAAATAGTATGCTAGTGGCTTCTCCCTTGGACCTTCTGATGAAATGCTTCAAACCTAAGAGGTTTGGTTCACCCCTTAGAACTGTGAGTGAAGTGGTGGTGGTGAGTGATGCTGAATGAGCCGGAGGAGGGCTTAATTTATAGGCTTTGAAATGTTTACGGTGTAACCCTTGTAGGAGGTTACGCCGTAATCTTGCTACGTAAGCATCCAATCTTCTAGGCATAAAAGTATGTTACGGTGTAACCTTGTCGCCTATGTTACGCTGTAACGCTGAGTCAGAAACATCATCTTTGTAAATTTGAATGTTGCGGCATAATCTTGGAGACACATTACGCCATAAAAGGGTGTTATGACTAATTTCTTCGTTAGAGTATGTTACGGCGTAATCCTTCGGGGGTGTTACGCCGTAATCGCCTTGAATACTGCATTTCTTGTCCAAATCCCTTGTCTTTTGCTTAAATGCTAACTTGGTCCCTGAAAACAGAATATTAACAATTAAGTAAGGTTTTCATACATTAATAGCATAATTGTAAGCATTTTTATAGGGAATTTGATATTAAAATATATCAACTATTTGATGTTATCAAATATTCCCCCACTTGACTTCTAATTGCCCTCAAGTAGAACTGTTTAGAATAATTTATAAAAAGATTTTCCCAATTTAACTTGGAGAAATGAGTCCATAAACTTCTTATGCTAGAAAACATCAGAGCCAAACACCTCACGAAAAGGGGATTGAAAACACTCAACTCTCATTACTAATCGAAGTGTTTCATTTCTGGGTGATCGCTCCATTGCACAGACATAGCATGTATTCTATCATAGGCTTGGAAAGTACACAAGTCTCCACCGACTAGAATTAGGGTCTAAACAGTCTCAAAGGCAACATGGGTGATATTGGGTGGTGTAAAGGGTAAGGATGGACATATGATACACTTTTAATTGTTGTTAAAATAACAACACGAAACAAATAGTCTAAAGTAATCTACGGCTGCCATAACTAGCTATTGTCCATCCAAGGTCCAAAAGTCTAAGTTCGAAAATCTGATGGCTTGGTGCAATAATGGGCTACTAGCTCCATATTTTTTTTGCACCATCTTTATATTTTTGGCACATGGGTGGCTTTTTTAGTTGCACCATCTTTTCTTCATTTTCATCATGATAAATATGCAAATGTTACAGGAGTTTATATCTTTAATTATTGCCCCTGTAACATTCGATATTATACGCGCATCCCCCTACTTGAGATAAACAACGTCAAAAGTGGTGATACATGGGGGTCTTTATAGATCATAACTGACTCGCATTCCACGAATGCATACAATTCTCGTCCCCATTCCTCCGAACCATGGACTTAAGTAGCCAGAGATTTCAACACAAAGAAAAATAAAGACTGCGGGGTAGGCTAAGGCAAAATGGTATAACAAAACATATAGGGTTTAAATAGGGAATGGTTTGACAAGGTGATCTAGGGGTATCTTGCACTAATAATGAGTGCAACAAGGGTTTTACACGGGGAGGTCGACAAGTCAGTGTGACAAGTCGATAAACACACACATATAGGGTTTTTGGTGTTATTTCCTAAAATGTTGCCCTTTTGAACAGTCTATCCCAACTAACCAATTCGGTCTTAACAAGATGTACATGCCAAGTTTTAAAGTCTACAATACTACCGGCACTCTCATGTATTTGGTGGATTTTATGTATAATAGATAAAAAAACGGAATATTAGGCTTAACCTCACCAAATTAATTACAAGATAATAATGTGTTCGGCAAAGATTTAATCTAGTTTAGTAAGAAAAACATGTCAAAATTTTAAAATTGGCATCATTTTTCCAAGAAAACTAGGAAATTGAAGGCAAATATAGGATCAAGTGGAAATTCTACGCCCATTCCCCCACTTGGTTTGTACAATGTCCTTATTAAATGAAAATAATGAAATAAGAGTAGAATTTAAAGATCGAAAATAAATGAATAAACATCTTCGTGATCGATACGATATATATATATTTACAATATATATATAAGTACTAGGTAGGGTTATAGGCCGTGCTTAGCACGGCCCATGAAAGTTAATGTTTATTGTTAAATGATGATTTATATGCGCGTTAATTAGGGTTAAAAAAATAAAACTAAGAGCTATTGACATTTGATTAAGGTATTGAATGCAAGTGCAAAACAATATTATCCACCGCATATATTATAATCTTTAGAAAAACTAAAATATAAACACTTAAACTTAGATGAGTATCTAATATTTACAAAATTTTATACATAATATTATCTTAACTAAATTATACGGAGTATTTGTTTATGATTTTAAGTTACTTTCAAAGTAAACAGCTATTTCTTATGGGTGTTTTGTTTTAAAAATGTGTATAGTAACCTTGGGATTTTGGCCAAGTGGTTGTTAAGCATGCTCATCAATCAAAAGTTCAGAAAAAATAATGTATCGTAGCAACTTTTACACATTATTATAATCTATATGAGTCTATCTATGGGAGACGAATTTTACGCTCCAACTTTTGTCCATACACAAACTCATGTTGCTACATGTTATTTTTTATCGAATATTTTTGGTAACCCTCGTGCAACAAATTTCTACACAGCACTTTGGACGCATTTGTTTAAATTTTCTAAAGACCAAAAGTCTATACCATTAAGATTATAAAATCTTACACTTCCATATGTACACAACCACTCCCTTTCTACTACTCCCTTCGTCTCTAAATAAGTGTCTACTGTTGACTTTTAAAGTCTTTTTCCATCAACTTTGACTTTAAATTATTTTGATTGTGTTATATAATACTTAATAAAAATTATATCAATGAAAATACATTTAAAACTCAATCAATTCATATATTTTGCATCAAATATTATATAACACAAAAAGAAATAGTTAAGGTCAAAGTTGCAAAAAAATGACTTTAAAAGTCAATAGTGGACACTTATTTAAGGACGGATAGAGTAATTCATTATCTCCACCATATATACCCAACTACCCCTTAGTACAAATTCACTGTCTCCAACATACTACCCCCAAGTCTCATGACTCTCATGTACCATTACTATCATTTATTTATTTTTTTCCCTCACCAAACCAACGTTTTTAAGTAGCAAAGTATTACTATGAATAAAGAAAAGTTAACCGTGAGTGATATATATGATTTAGATTTTACCATGCTAACTCTTCTCGTTTACTATCATTATTGCTTTCCCAATAATGTTTTTCTATATTAATTGGTAAATCTCCTCCATCACATATGTTGCTACTTGGATTACAAGATGCCCAATATTGACGCTCATTCTCCTTTTCTTGCAAAATTGCCCTACACCAATGTTCCCTTTTTTCTTGAGGTGCCGAGTATTTTTCATTTTCCACATTAGTTATCTTGTATACTATTTCTTCGTATGATTTCTGTACGTCTATTTCATAAGAGAAAATATCTTGATCGATACAAAGTTAACGGTTAAACTACAGGCTTTACATATCGTATAGATTAATCGTAATCAATTTCCTTCAGGTTGCCATCCTCTACGATGTTCGTTTTTAGAGCGAAGGATTCAAAATTTGTTGCCAGTAATAACTACTTTCATTTTGAATATCACTTGTTCACTTCAACTTCTAGAAGAAACGGTTATTCTGAATATATAACTTCGGGGCTGTGTGCGGTGGCTTTCTAGGGTCTTCAAGAAGATGGCATCTAATGTCCTCAAACTATTATCAAGGATACAAAATCAACAGGAAAGATCGAATTTGTCAATTTTTATCAGAAGATTTTCTACTATTCCCTTAGGCGTGCATTTGGTGTTATCAGCCATCTCGATTACCATATTAATTGGTTCGAGTTTTCCTATGCCTAAATGTTTATACATAGAAAAGGGCATGATGCTGATGCTAGCTCCTAAATCTGCTAAGGCATTTTTGAAAATCTAACTTCCTAATGGAACAGAGAATGAAACTTCTGGGATCTTGTTCCTTAAGGGGCAGATGATCTTGAAGAAGAACGGAGCACCTGAGATTCATTCTTATTTCATTATCTTTTTCAGTCCTATGTTTGTTTTCTACCAAGTACTTCATTTGCTTTGCGTAATTATCGGTTTGCCTAATTTCTTTTAACAAAGGACGATTTATTTTGATTTTCTTTAAGCTCTCCATAGTTTGGTGCACCATGGCTGCCTCTGCGTGATGCTCTAATTGTTTAGGGAACGGCATCGGGGGTTCATAAGGATCAACATAGTAGTTTACATTCTGCTTTACTTTTTTAGGTTCTTCTCTTTTCTTCTTTAATGTGGCCTCAAGCGCTGCTACAGCTTTCGCCATTCTTGAATCGTTATTTTCTTGTTCCTCGTCATCAGAAAATCCTGAGTTAGCAGAAAAGTATTCGATTTCATCAGGGGAATAATAGAAGGGGTGTATAATGGCAATCCACTTCAGAATAGATTGTCTTGCATTCTTCAAACTTTTTGTTGTTAGCTCGCCCTTCAACTTCATTAGCTAATGTTTTTACCTTTCCCTCAAGACCTTGGATAATTTTGTCGTGAGTTTCTCGGTTGGCTTCTGTACTTTGGTAAAATTTCTTTAACCATTCATCTTGCTCGGCTTGTCTCTTAGATGCTTTCTCCATGATTTATTGATTATTTTAGTTAGGCTGGGTCTCTTTTCTCCTGATGAGGGTTGGTCATATCCTCCTTTATTAAATATACTGTCATATCTGTTGTTTGGGAAAGGTCGACTGAATTCTCCATATTTAACTTCTTCCATTCCCTTAACTTCCTCGTTAAGAGGACAGTCTTTATCAAGGTGAGCTCCTTCGCAGGTTTGGCATCCTACTTGAATAGCGTGAACATTCTCTTTTAGTTTCTTCATGTCTCGACCTAGGTTTTCTAATTTGTTTACGATTAGCACGATCCTTCATAACTACTACTCAATACATCAGTGGATGACCCATCATGCCACTTTTAGGAGTGGTCAGCCATAGTCTGAATCGTAGTTAATGCTTGGACAGGTGTCATGCCAGGAATTGGCCCTTGTGAGTCAAGCAATTGGCGGTTCATGGCCCCTAAACCGTTATAGAAGATGTTTACCTTCTGATGGTTATTGATGTCATGAGTGGGGCATTTATACAGAAGGTCATTATACCGTTCCCAAACTTGGTATAATGTCTCGTCTCTTACTTGCTTGAAGTTGCGGATTTCCTCAAGCTGTTTGGCAATTCTTAATGGTGGACGGTACCTTTGGATAAAGGCCATTTTAAGGAGATCCTAAGAATCGACGGTTCCGGAGGAGTATGTCACCATTCTTAGTGGGTACCAGTAAAGTAATAGGGGAAGATTGCGCCTGCATGAACAAACATGACAACATCGTGTGACACACCTGGAATGTTGAATAAGCTGACGATGTCTAAAACTCGCTCCACATGCTCATGGGCATCGTCGTTCGTATTTTTGAAAAAGGTATGCTCCCTCAATTCTCGCATGAATTGACTTTTTATTTCGAAATTCACAATGCCTCCAATTTCTGGTTTAACCATGCCCGGTGCCTGGTTTCCTCGAGTCAATGCTAGATACTGCTCTATAGTGAGGTTATCGTTCCTCTCAGCCATTATGAATATTGAAATATTTAGTAAATCAAATTAAAACTAATTTTAGCTCCCCGCAGCGGCACCAAAAACTTGATGCGTATTCTGTTTTAAATATATTTTTACAAAGCTTTAGATTTATAAAACTTGATTACCGATACACGCACTAACGGGCAGATAACCCGGTCGTATATAGTGCAGTAGCTTGGTAAATCTGAGGTCTTCCAAGAGCTAAGGTTTAATAGTTCTAATTTGATTATTGTCACAATTGGAAAATGGTTTTAGGTTTGATTTTAAAAACTACGAAAAGTAAATGCAAATAAGTAAATAGATAGAAGATTTCAGGGAGAAAGGCGTGCCAACCTAACCATTTCACTACCAATGATACGATTACAATTTCCTGAGTAATGTTTAATTATCAGTTCTATTAGTGGTTCTAATGTTGACAAACCCGAATTTTCATTTGAGGTTTGTCCTATACTTACTCTGCGATCCCACATTCCCCTACGATCACACGAGCAGGGCATCCAAGCTTGCAGTGGTTAAATTCCAACTACACTTAAGACCAATCTATAATCTAAACTGATTATTAACCCTCTCTGTGAAAAGATTTCCACACAATTTTTAAGATATTTCATGTGACAAATGACAGTAATCTTTTAATTTTTTGGTTTTTATTCCTACACTAGGGTTAGATTTAAGTACCTAGTACCCACTAATCCCATGTTCAACATGTAAGTCTAGTCTAAGATTAACAAGATCTAAGCCACCCTCTATACTACCAAAACATGAGGATCAATGGAAGGCTATAAGGATATCTAACAGAACTACAATTGAACCAGAAATCATAATCATAACAACAGTAACTACATGATTAGGCCAGCACTAGGAGTGCTTAGCCGCTCATAGTAATAGCAATGCAAGAAATAATGAATAAAGACTTGGATTGAATCATCATAATTCTTACAGAGAATGAAATGAATGGTTAAATACAATAAGTATGCTAGTAGCTTCTCCCTTGGACCTTCAGATGAAATGCTTCGAACCTTAGGGGTTTGGTTCACCCCTTAGAACTGTGTGTGAAGTGGTGGTGGTGAGTGATGCTGAATGAGCCGGAGGAGGGCTCTATTTATAGGCTTCGAAAAGGTTTATGGCGTAATCCTTATGGGATGTTACGTCGTAACCAATAAATCCCCCCAAATTTTCTTCGAGCCGGTACTTGAAACTTTTGGACCAAAGACGAGGAGTTACTTTTGGCGGAATGTTACATACGAATATTCGAGGATCCAACTGTCAGTTCGAAACAAAATAAATGAAAAGTTTTGGAACAAAGTTCTCGACCAATACAATGAACAAGCAAAGAAAAACAATTTCTCGAATAGTACCAAGAACATGTTGACGAAAAAGTGGACTTCGATGAACCGAGAGGTCTGAAGGTTTAATTCGTTGGTGAGCCAAACAAAGGTTATGAGCGGGGAGAACAATGATGATTGGATGACAAGGGTTCAAATATTGTATAAAAAGTGTCGCGGGTATGGAATTTAAGCACAATAGTGCTTGGTTATTTTTGAAAGACAAGCACAAGCGAAAAAATCCCGATTCGACAAACGCAAGATGAAACCGAGGACGGGTTACCGACGAGGAACCCAAACTCTTTGGATATGACGAGCTGCCACGTCCACCCGACAAACAAAAAATTGCTAAAATTCAATGATCTTCAGACTCGATTGCCTCTTCCGGTTCAAATACGATAATGTTTCAAGAAATGATCCATCAACAATACGAGTTAGACCGTGCAGCAAAGTTGGAACGTTTGGACCGCGAGATTTTGACGAGAGTTGAGTTAATCAATTCTCAAAAGGTAGCCAAAGACTGGGAAGTCCTACAAATCGACACTGTTAGCCTTAATTTTATTAAGTAAAACAAGAATATTATCAGTCATCTTAGTTATTATTAATCTTCATTTGTAATAGGCTAATTTGTTTTAACTGGCTTTTATTGTAATACAATATTGTCCTTGTTTCGGGCTTAAAGCCCATCCGAAAGCCAAGCCTGACCCACTAGAAAGCCCATACGAAAGGTATGAGACACCATACTATAAATACCCCTCTCCTTAGCATGGAGAGGGTGTTGGTTGTCATTTGTTTTTCACAAGGGTCATACCACCTCTCTTTCTAGCTTTCATATTTTCCCTCTTCCTCATCTCTTACTTTCGTATCCCTCTCCCTCTCTAATTCTTGGTTTTGTATGGTTATAGTTATATGTTATGATTAGTATTTTATAAGACAACACGTGGTATCAATCGCCAAGAGAATATTTGGCTGTGTTTCGTGGTTAGAAAAGGTTACGGTTTGAAAAACATAGCTTTCAGAAATTTGAAAACGTCATTTTTTATTTTAAGTGTTAGAGTTTGTGTTTTTATAGCCTATCAAAAAGCTAGGAACTTTAATGTTATATTAGCTCGTTTTCTCGTATGAAACCTACTTAAAAACAAGATCAAAATCTTTTTTAATGTGTGTATGATTCATAAAGTTTGCATTTTTTATGAAAGATTTATGTCTTTACTACTAGTTTGCATCCAAATCTTAGATTAAAACACGTTAAAAATTGATTTTTTAGTGTTTTGTGTAGCCTGTGTACGAACGACGCGGTTTTGGAAAACTGTACTATCAAAAAGGTGGTTTCGTAATCTTGGTTTCGGTTTCGTATTATAGAGGTTTCAGTTTCAGAAAAGTGTGGTTTCGGTTTCGTAATTGAACTTTCAGAAAAGTTGTTTCAAAATTTTTGGTTTTACAGTTTGTGGTTTTGGTTTTGAAATATCATGGTTTTGGTTTTGAATATCTAAGGTTTTGTAATTTGGATTTTCGGTTTCGTATCCAAACATGTACGTTCTACTTACAAAATCTCGACCCAAACTTAAGTGAAATACCATAATTTCAACCCAATTTTTTTCTTACATAAGAAACAAATAGATTATCACCATAGTCGCTGAATAGCTCATTGAGACACACTAATAAAAAACAAAAAAGTCATTCACAACACAACTTTATTTTCTTAAGATCCAATATCCTTTCACAACAACTCTGATAAAATAGAAATGAAAGATACAGTTTCTTCGTGTTCGATTTCAAATGATCAAGAGATCCAACAACTTCAAGAGAAGGCACGACTCTCAAAAAGGAGGTTGCATGAAAGTCCTTAAAGCACTTCAGTCAAATTTCAAGATTCTTTCGGATGATTTAAAGGACTTTAGTGGAGTAGCTACATTCAAACGAACATTCTTGCAAGACATGGATTTACTAGAAAAACATCTTACCAAATAAATACTTCATAAAGATTGATTGTAAGACTGCTTTGACAAAAGTCAGAACAATGTTTGAAAACACCTTCAATTCAGAATTAAGAGAGCGCCTCTAGAACTATACTGCATTGGAAGCTCACACCGTCAAAGATATGATAATTGACGACATTGATTTCATTGAAAAGTATATGATCAAAACAATTCTTCATCAACAAGAGACTCATCAATTGTTGAATGAATAGGACTCAAGAAGTTCAGAGTAATAGCGTTAAAGCATTGAATGTTGATTCAGTCGTCATGGAAAACACTATGATAACCAGTAACTTTTCCTTACAAAATATTATGATTTTATATCGGAGTCTTTCGATTTTGTCAGTTTTCTTGGAGAAAGCTGAAAAGTTAACTTCGGTTGACTTATTTTGCGTAAAACGGTTATGATTTAACCGGATGTTGAGACAGTTTTGAGTTTCGTAAGTGAATCAGTTTTTATTCATCTTTTCATATAGGAGTGTTTATGTTGTCATTTTAATGCGTTTCAGGAAGTTTTTTCGTGTTCCGCGAAAAAAATTGTCACTCAACGCGTACCAGCACGACAGTTAATTTGGGAATGAGTTTAAGTAACTTTGGAAGAGCGTTTAATGAATTTAATGGTTAAGTAAATTCATATTATAAAATAATGTGGTCTATGTACGTGAAACATGGAGGTGTGAGTTAAAAGTTATCAGAAAACGGGCATTTTCGTGAAATTTAAGTTAAGTGCGTATCGGTCGTAAAAGTGAAATTTGCGAGCGGAGTCTAAAGTGATAAGATGTATTTTTGAAGTCGAGAAACTTTAAAACTTGTGAGAAGGATTTTGGTTTGATTTGGAGTAACCTCGTATTTTGGTCCCATCACGTCCGTTAAATGTCAAATTGAATTTTTGAAAGTTTAAGTTAGAAATAGGTCGTGTAAATATTCTATGTTCTTGGAAAAGTGATTCTAAATTCAATAAAAATGCTATGTAACCCCGGTAACATTTTAAATTATCAAACTTTAAGCTTTTAAGTGATCCCAACGCGAAAAGAAGAACCCGAACCCCTCCTAGGATCCAAATCGGACGAGTGAGGGTACAAGGGGGCAAAATGGGTATTTTCTAGCAAAGGTGTCTAAAGATATTACCCATATATTCCTTCCACCACCTAAACATTCATTCATGCATTTCAAAATCAAAAAAAATATCTCTCTTTCTCTATTTGGTTTTCGGACGAACACACACAAACACAAGAAACATAAATTTTTAAAATTTAGCAAGAACACGGGGTTAGAAAGTATAGTGGGTTAATATTTGATAGTCTCGGGTTGTAAGAAAGATATTGGGGTTTGTTTTCTTCGCATCAAAACCGAACCAAGAACTTCCAAATTTGTAAGTTTTCTAAATTTTGTTTTTAGTTGTACTTTTGTGTTCATATTGGTAACCTTATGATAGTTGTACAAGTGGATCATGTTAAATCAAAATTTGAAAGTTTTAAACGAATGAAAAAGGGTGTGTTTGGGTTGACGTAAGCAAGGGGAAAAGGAAAAGGGTCGAACACTATTAAATGATGATTGTGGTGAAAACTTTATTTTTGGTAATAAGTGCTTATTAGGGCTTGTTTTGGATCTTGCTTAAATAATAAGCTAGTTATAGCTTCTTTGGTTTCGGGCTAGGATGTTTGGGTTCGGCCCAACACCACTCGGGCCATTTAATGGGGTGTTTGTTTCGGTCTCGGACCGACAAGAAAAAGAGCTCGGCCTATTTGATTTTTGTCTTATTATTAAGCTCATAAAAGAGCTTATTGTGTTGGTTTATATTTTGGCGTATGGCTTATTTTGTTCCGGCATATATTAAGAGCTTATGACTTATTTAGTTTTTGAGCTAATAAGTTTCGGCTTACTTGTTTAGCTTATTTTGGTTATGGCTAATTGTCTCGGCTTATTTGATTTCGAGCTTATGGCTTATTTATGTTTTGGCTTATACTCGAGCTTATGGCTTATTTAGTTTCGGCTTATATTCGGTTTGTGGCTTATTTTGGTTTCGGCTTATTTGGATTTAAGCTTATTTGATTTTGGTTTATGCGGTCTTGGCTTATTCGAGTTTGGCTTATTATGAATTCGGTTTATATATTGGGCTTATAGCTTATATTGTTTTTGGCTTATATTTGGGCCTAGGGTTTAATGGGCTTTGGCTCATTTGAGTAGCCTATTGGGCTTCGGTTTTTGTTTTAGGACTTGTTATAAAAGGTTATGACAAATTTACTATCTGGGTAAATAGTTAAACCTTAATGGACAAACATTGGGCTTTCGGCCCATTAGAAGAAAATTGAATAAATTTGGAGTGTTAAATGGACTAAAGGGACTTGTAAAGTGGATTAATGGACACAAAATTATTATATAATAATCAATTACAATTGAAAAATTTCCTGTACAATATAATGCACTGTACAAGCTACAGTTGCATGGGGCCGGCCCTTATTTATTAATTTTTTTTTTTTAACATTGCTACAGTGTTGGGCCGGCCCTTTTTTTTTTTTTTGATTAAAAAAATGTTACAAAAGTACCGACGCATTCAGATAAAAAAATACCCGCGGTAACATTTCCGAATTGACTTAAACACTGTCATTTTACACGATGAGACCAAAAAAATAAATTCGCAAAAAAATAAAAAATAATAAAATAATAAAAAAATAAAATTTTAACTCAAAAATTAACCCGCACTATTAAACATGAGACCGAAAAAATAAACCCGCACAAAATACAATTCTCATTTAAAGCCCATGTTCCCATAAAATTATATTAAAAAAAATCCCGTATAGCTAAAAAAAGAAATCTTTAAACATAAGCCCCACACATAAGCCCATATAAAAAAAAAAACTATTAAACATGAGGCCGAAAAAATAAAACCGCACAAAATAAAAAAAATTAAAATAATAACGCCTCGCGTAGAATAAAACGACGTAGTTTTGTTCTACACGCTACAGTGCTCGGCCCTTTGGGCTCCCAACTTGGGCCAACCCATTTGTTTTTTTTTTTTTTTTTTTTTTTTAGGCAATGTAAAAAAAACCGCTCGGCACAAAATAGAAAAAAAAATTACAAAAATATTGACTTATTAAAATAAAAAAAATTTACAGAAACCCGCACAAATAAAAAATAGAAAAGAATAAAAATAAAATTTTAACGCAAAAATTAACCCGCACTATTAAACATGAGACCGAAAAAAATAAACCTACACAGAATACAATAAAAAAACGCCATGTTCCTATAAAATTATATTAAAAAAAACCCGCATAGCCAAAAAAAGAAACCTTAAACATGAGCCCCACACATAAGCTCATATAGAAAAAAAGAAAAAAAACTATTAAACATGAGCCGAGAAAAATAAAACCACACAAAATAAAAAAAATAAAAAATAATAATGCCTCGCAACTACGCGAAAAAAATTAACGACCCGCAAATTTTTTTTTTTTTTACATTGCTACAGTGCTGGGCCGGCCCAATTTTTTTTTTTTTTTTTTTTTTAAATTGTTGGCACAAAATAGGGGGAAAAAATGTTACAAAAGTACCGACGCATTCAGATAAAAAAATACCCGCGATAACATTTCCGAATTGACTTAAACACTGTCATTTTACACGATGAGACCAAAAAAATAAATTCGCAAAAAAATAAAAAATAATAAAAAAATAAAATTTTAACTCAAAAATTAACCCGCACTATTAAACATGAGACCGAATAAAAAAATACCAAAACCCGCACAAATAAAAAATAGAAAAGAATAAAAATAAAATTTTAACGCAAAAATTAACCCGCACTATTAAACATGAGACCGAAAAAATAAACCCACACAGAATACAATAAAAAAACGCCATGTTCCTATAAAATTATATTAAACATGAGCCCCACACATAAGCTCATATAAGAAAAAAAAGAAACTTTAAACATGAGCCCCACACATAAGCTCATATAAGAAAAAAAAAAAAAACTATTAAACAAGAGGCCGAAAAAATAAAACCACACAAAATAAAAAAAATAAAAAATAATAATGCCTCGCAACTACGCGAAAAAAATTAACGACCCGCAGCAACGCGCGGGTAATCACGCTTGTATATAATCATTACAATTGAAAAAACCACTGTTCACGTTAAGCACTGTAGCAAGCTACAGTGCTTGGGCCAGCCCATTATTATTATTATTTTTTTACATTGCTACAGTGTTGGGCCGGCCAAATTTTTTTTTTTTTTTTGGAAAAAAAATGTAACAAAGTACCGACCAATCAGATAAAAAATATACCGCGGTACCATGTTCCGAATTGACTTAAACACTGTCATTTTTTTTTAGATTTTAACACGATAGACCAAAAAAATAATTCCGCAAAAAAAATAAAATAATAAAAAAATAAAATTTTAACTCAAAAATTACCCGCACTATTAATAAATGATACCGAAAAAATATAACCCCACAAAAATACATACACATTTAAAGCCCCTGTTCCCATGAAAATTATATTAAAAAAATCCCGTATAGCTAAAAAAGAAATCTTTAAACATAAGCCCCACACATAAGCCCATAAAAAAAAAAAACTATTAAACATGAGGCCGAAAAAATAAAACCGCACAAAATAAAAAAATTAAAATAATAACGCCTCGCGTAGAATAAAACGACGTAGTTTTTGTTCTAACCGCTGACAGTGCTCGGACCTTTGGTGTCCCAACGGGCAACCAACATTTGGTTTTTTTTTTTTTTTTATGCAATGTAAAAAAAACCGCTCGGCACAAAATAAAAAAAAATTACAAAAATATTGACTTATTAAGATAAAAAGAAAACCAAAACCCGCACTAAATAAAAATAGAAAAGAATAAAAATAAAATTTTAACGCAAAAATTAACCCGCACTATTAAACATGAGACCGAAAAAAATAAACCTACACAGAATACAATAAAAAAACGTCATGTTCCTATAAAATTATATTAAAAAAAAACCTGCATAGCCAAAAAAAAGAAACTTTAAACCATGAGCCCCACACATAAGCTCATATAATAAAAAAAAAAAAAAACTATTAAACATGAGGCCGAAAAAAAAAACCACACAAAAAAAAAAAAATAAAAAATAATAATGCCTCGCAACTACGCGAAAAAAATTAACGACCCGCAATATATATTTTTTTTTTTACATTGCTACAGTGCTGGGCCGGCCCAATTTTTTTTTTTTTTTTTTTTTAAATTGTTGTCACAAAATAGGGGGGGGAAAAAAATGTTACAGAAAGTACCGACGCATTCAGAAAAAAAAAATACCCGCGATAAACATTCGCAAATGACTTAAACACTGTCATTTTACACGATGAGACAAATAAAAAAAGAAAAAAAAAAAAAAAATTCGCAAAAAAAATAAAAAATAATAAAAATAAATAAAAAAATAAAATTTTAACTCAAAAATTAACCCGCACTATTAAACATGAGACCGAATAAAAAAAATACCAAAACCCGCACAAATAAAAAATAGAAAAGAATAAAAATAAAATTTTAACGCAAAAATTAACCCGCACTATTAAACATGAGACCGAAAAAATAAACCCCACAGAAAAAACAGAATTACAATAAAAAAACGTCATTTCCTATAAAATAACATGAAACATGAGCCCCACACATAAGCTCATATAAGAAAAAAAAGAACCTTTAAACATACCCCACGCAGAAGGCTCATATAGAAAAAAAAAACAAAACTATTAAATATGAGGCGAAAAAATAAAACCACACAAAATAAAAAAAATTAAAAAAATAATAATGTCCTCGCAACTACGCGAAAAAAAATAACGACCCGCAGCAACGCGCGGGTAATCACGCTTGTTGGAGTTAAAAGTAATTATATTGGACTAACGTTAGGCTTCCGGGCCCGATAAGGAAAATATTATAGTTTTGATTACTAAATCGGATAAATGGATCTACTAAAGTGGAAAAACGGTTAAAATGGTTGAACTTGGTCATTGGTCGGTTAAATGCTTTGAAATATGGACTTTTGGCATTTTGTCGGAGTTTTGGAAAAATTGTGAAAAATATTAAAATTTAAGGTTTGGAAACCTTGGAAATTCTTTACAAATGAACGGGTCATGTCGAAATTTTGTGAAATTTATCACACTTGAAAATTACGCGGTATAATTATTTTGTGTCAACTCAACTAAAGGTCAAAAGACAACTTTTGCAAATGTTAAGTGTTAGGATTAAACCATTGAACATGGACGTATTAAGACGATGAGATTTATATTTACCCCTTCTAGCCCGATAAAAAATCGAAAATAATAATAAAATATTATTATTTTATTTAAAGTGTTATATCTACCTATAATATAAGTGAGGAACTTATACATCCAGAGGTTGCCACATAAGCACATAGCTCAAGGACACATGTCATTGAAAATAATGAAATTTCCATTTGAAATCTACTATCTATTACCAGTACTTTTTATCTAACCGATACTATTCACAAGAAATCTAGTATTTCTTAACAATCACAGCACACCATCATTTTAGACTATAGTCACCAATTTTCTTCTTTTTCTTTCTCTACATATCCGGCCAACAAGCATCATTTGCCAGAGAACCAAAGAAATCCATACGCTTGGCTTTACCTACCTCTCCGGTACGTTAACCTCACGTTATAACCATTTTACTTTGACCTGATCCTTATATCTTGCTTTTACTTTGAGCTTTTATTGATTTTGCTTTTGTTGATTTTATTGTGATCACAATGTCGTGAGATAGCTTGTTGTTGAGGTGATCTATGGGTGCGCGGTTGGAAGAAAGGTAAAATATTTATTTTACAAACTTTTTGCATGTTATCTTTTGTACGTGGTAGTTATTACTATTTGACCTTTTTAAGTATTCTTATCTCAAGACTCAAGGCATGCTTTTTGTAAATTATATATACATGTTTTGCGCTTACGTATGCTTTTTGTAGATTATTGTATATGTTGGTCTAATAGCTTTTTTGTGGATGACCTCGGTAGATGATTGACGATATGAGTTGCTGCACCTTTTCTCTCACATGGCAAAGTTTGTATCTTTGGTAAGTTTGTGGTGATGTGGCACTATTGTGTGTGTTTTTATAGTTTGCCATTAGCCATTTCGTATGTGTATATGGGTTTGTTAGTCTAAGTTAATATGTTCTTGAATTTGGTAACTATTATTTATTTTTTGTATAGTTAGTAGTTTAAAAGATTGAATTGTAAATTTGTTGTAGATGTAGGTTGTGTTGAAGATGAGTTCAGATTTTAAGATGATTGCTTGGAGATTTGAAGACTTTCTTTTTTATGAAGACTTGTGAATAAGATTTGAAGACAAGAGAATGAAGATGATATTTGGTAATTAAATTCTTTTAAATACTGCTGCAGGTGCATTTAAATAAACGGAAAAACTCTTTAACCCAGTTTTTCAGTTCACGACTAAAGTTTCTATGATTTGTTTAATACTTTTGTGCATAAGATTGTCAAACAAATTCATTATAAAAAATGCATTAAGATTTTTTATTGGATGCCAATAGTATGTAAAATTGTTAGTCATATATATCTTATCGATTGCACAAATTAAATGTTTGCATTTGTTTGACCCATATACTATTTCAAAGTTGAAATTGCATGATTTTTTTATTTGTTTGCCAAATTAATGTATAAAAGACATGATTGGTAGTACATGTAAAGCAGACATCTATAAATTTAAAAAACAAAAGCTTGTGCATTAGAAATTTCGTATACATTAAAAGTATATACTACATCTATATGATTCTCTTATCCAAAACATGAGCATCCTATATTTGGAGTATCACGAGAATAATATATATATGCATTTAATTTAATTGGTGAAATATATTAGGGAGTAATTTTGTTATGTTTTGTGTTTTATGAAAATTAAAAAGATGAAATGTGCTTATAAAAGATATACTACTTAATAATTATCGGATGAAATTTGAAGATGATGACAATGAATGAGTGGAAATGACAGAGTTGCACAGTATTCAGTGGGTGGAATTTAGTGAAATGGTCAGAGCTATAGATTACTTTTAACTTTTGAAATATCACATAACATGCCTATGACTACTATTTTATTGATGAAAATTCTTGATACGTATTACTTTTAACTAGGTAAGTTAACTTTTGTTACTGTAATATTTTTTTTGATGTATAATATGTACAAAAAGCCTTTACAAAAACCTACTAGTGTATAAGAAGCTCAAAAGTTGACATCCCATTTATAGGGTTTGTACGCCGTTAGAGGACAACACAAAGAAATTAGCTAAAACACGTATATATTAATATATAATGACATATGTTGTCTATTTTCTTCTTAAAGAAAAACGGGAAACACAAAGAAATTTGATACGGTATTATAGATGGGCTTGTGTTATATCTTACCCCCCCGAAACAACAATTGAACCCCCACCCCCCCCCCCAGTTTTTTCGGGTTTTTTTTGTCTTTTTTTAAAATAATTTTGCTCATATTATAAAACTGTGAAACTGAAAGTGCGGAATAAAAATTTTAAAGTTTAACGAGTCAAAAGTATGAAACTATCAAAAAATACGGAACATAACCTGATATAAAACTGCGTTGTACTGTAAAAAGGGGGGTACAAAAGGAATCTTTGATATTTTTTTGTACCTTTTAGTGGGCCGGGTACCAATAGTAGCACCCATTATTCATTTACAAATGCATGAAACACTGTATAATCATTCCTCATTTATTAATTTTGGTTGATTGTTCAAGCAAGAAAAATATTTGTAAAATTGCATTCAAAAGTATTATTTTGAACAAAATATTCAAAGTTACTTAGAGCATCTCCAATGCAAAAAGCTTTTGATAGCCTTTGCATTTATGGCAACCAATGCACAAGCCATTTTACAACTAAAGCTTCTTACAAAGACTTGAAGTTTAACAAGTCTTTATAAAAAGCTTTTCAAAAAGTCTTTAAAAATTCTTTCATCCAATGCTAAAAACCTACCTCAAAAGCTTTTTAATATAGTGAAAAGCTTTTCATCATTTTAGCCATTGGAGATGCTCTTAGGAATAAAATCATATATATTACTCACGGTTAACTTTTCTTTATTCATAGTAATACTTTGCTACTTAAAAACGTTGGTTTGGTGAGGGAAAAAAATAAATAAATGATAGTAATGGTACATGAGAGTCATGAGACTTGGGGGTAGTATGTTGGAGACAGTGAATTTGTACTAAGGGGTAGTTGGGTATATATGGTGGAGATAATGAATTACTCTATCCGTCCTTAAATAAGTGTCCACTATTGACTTTTAAAGTCATTTTTTGCAACTTTGACCTTAATTATTTTGTCTGTTTTTGGTCATTTAAGCTCGTTTTTGAAGGTAAAAGATATGTGTAATTAAGCACTTATCAGCGGTCTTGGCTTATTCGAGTTTGGCTTATTATGAATTCGGTTTATATATTGGGCTTATAGCTTATATTGTTTTTGGCTTATATTTGGGCCTAGGGTTTAATGGGCTTTGGCTCATTTGAGTAGCCTATGGGGCTTCGGTTTTGTATTTTGGACTTTTATAAAAGGTTATGGACTAATTTTACTATCGAGGTAAATATTAAGACCTTAATGGACTAACATTGGGCTTTCGGGCCCAATAGGAGAAAATTGATAAATTAGAGTTTTAAATGGACTAATGGACTTGTAAATGGATTAATGGACACAAATTGGAGTTAAAAGTAATTATATTGGACTAACGTTAGGCTTCCGGGCCCGATAAGGAAAATGTTATAGTTTTGATTACTAAATCGGATAAATGGATCTACTAAAGTGGAAAAACGGTTAAAATGGTTGAACTTGGTCATTGGTCGGTTAAACGCTTTGAAATATGGACTTTTTGTATTTTGTCGGAGTTTTGAAAAAATTGTGAAAAGTATTTAAATTTAAGGTTTGAAAACCTTGGAAATCCTTTACAAACGAATGGGTCATGTCGATATTTTGTGAAAATTATCACACTTAGAAAATTATGCGGAATAATTATTTTGTGTCAACTTAACTAAAGGTCAAAAGACGACTTTTGCAAATGTTAAGTGTTAGGATTAAACGATTGAACATGGACGTACTAAGACGATGAGACTTATATTTACCCCTTCTAGCCCGATAAAAAGACGAAAATAATAATAAAATATTATTATTTTATTTAAAGTGTTATATACTTATATATATTGTAAATATATATATATCGTATCGATCACGAAGATGTTTATTCTTTTATTTTCGAATTTTAAATTCTACTCTTATTTCATTATTTTCATTTATTAAGGACATTGTACAAACCAAGTGGGGGGATGGGCGTAGAATTTCCACTTGATCCTATATTTGCTTTCGATTTCCTAGTTTTCGTTGAAAAATGATGCCAATTTTAAAATTTTGACATGTTTTTCTTACTAAACTAGATTAAATCTTTGTCGAACACATTATTATCCTGTAATCAATTTGGTGAGGTTAAGCCTAATATTTTGTTTTTTTATCTATTATACATAAAATTCACCAAATACATGAGAGTGCCAGTAGTATTGTAGACTTTAGAACTTGGCCTGTACATCTTGTTAAGATCGAATTGGTTAGTTGGGATAGATTGTTCAAAAGGGCAACATTTTAGGAAAACACCCCCAAAAACCCTATATGTGTGTGTGTTTATCGACTTGTCGACCTCCCCGTGTAAAACCCTTGTTGCACTCATTATTAGTGCAAGATACCCCTAGATCACCTTGTCAAACCATTCCCTGTTTAAACCCTATATGTTTTGTTATACCATTTTACTTTAGCCTACCATGTAGTCTTTATTTTTATTTGTGTTGAAATCTCTGGCTACTTAAGTCTATGGTTCGGAGGAATGGGGACGAGAATTGTATACATTCGTGGAATACCTGTCAGTTATGATCTATAAAGCCCCCATGTATCACCACTTTCGACGTTGTTTATCTCATGTAGGGGGATGTGCGTATAATATCGGATGTTACAGGGGCAATAATTAAAGATATAAACTCCTGTAACATTTGCATATTTATCATGATTAAAATGAAGAAAAGATGGTGCAACTAAAAAAGCCACCCATGTGCTAAAAATATAAAGATGGTGCAAAATAAAATAAAAAATATGGAGCTAGTAGCCCATTATTGCACCAAGCCATCTCAACAAGTATAAAGAATGGAGCTAGTAGCCCATTGACAGTAGCTAGTTATGGCAGCCGTAGATTACTTTAGACTATTTGTTTCGTGTTGTTATTTTAACAACAATTAAAATTGTATCCTATGTCCATCCTTACCCTTTACACCACCCAATATCACCCATGTTGCCTTTGTTTAGACCCTAATTCTAGTCGGTGGAGACTTGTGTACTTTCCAAGCCTATGATAGAATACATGCTATGTTTGTGCAATTGAGCGATCACCTAGAAATGAAACACTTCGATTAGTAATAAGAGTTGAGTGTTTTCAATCCCCTTTTCGTGAGGTGTTTGGCTCTGAAGTTTTTTAGCATAAGAAGTTTATGGACTCATTTCTCCAAGTTAAATTGGGGAAATCTTTTTATAAATTATTCTAAACGGTTCTACTTGAGGGCAAGTAGAAGTCAAGTGGGGGAATATTTGATAACATCAAATAGTTGATATATTTTAATATCAAATTCCCTATAAAAATGCTTACAATTATGCTATTAATATATGAAAACCTTACTTAATTGTTAATATTCAGTTTTTAGGGACCAAGTTAGCATTTAAGCAAAAGACAAGGGATTTGGACAAGAAATGCAGTATTCAAGGCGATTATGGCGTAACACCGACGAGGGATTACGCTGTAACATACTCTAACGAAGAAATGAGTCATCACACCCTTTTATGGCGTAATGTGTCTCCAAGATTACGCCGCAACATTCAAATTTACAAAGATGATGTTTCTGACTCAGCGTTACAAGCGTAACATAGGGACTACAAGTTACGCCGTAACATACTTTTATGCCTAGAAGATTAGATGCTTACGTAGCAGGATTACGGCGTAACCTCCTACCAAGGTTACGCCGTAAACATTTCGAAGCCTATAATTTGATCCCCTCTCACGGCTCATTCACAGCACTCAACACACCACCACTTTCACTCACAGTTCTAAGGGGTGAACCAAACCTCTAAGGTTTGAAGCATTTCAATCAAGGAGAAGCCACTAGCATACTATTTGTATTTAATCATTCATTTCATACTAATTAAGAAAATTGAAAGATTCAATCCATATCTGTTATTCCATTAATTCTTAGCATTGCTGTTAATATTGAGATAGCTAAGCACTCCTAGTGCTGGCCCTAAGAGCCATGTAGTTGCTGTTTGTTTATGAATATGATTTCCTGTTTAATTATGGTTCTGTTAGATATCCTTATAGCCTTTCATTGATCCTTATGTTTTGGTAGTATAGAGGGTGACTTGGATCTTATTAATCCTGATATTAGACTTATCATGTTGAACTTAGGATTAGTGGGGTACTAGGGTAGACTGACATCTATCCTTAGTGTAGGAATTAAACATATTACCGCCTTTGTCATATTAAATACTTAGAAAGCATGGGAACTCTTTCAGAGAGGGTTTTATAATTGGTTTAGATTATAGATTGGTCTTAAAGGGTAGTTGGGAATTAACCACCGCAAGCTTGGATGCCCTGCTCGTGTGATCGTAGGGGAATGTGGGATCGTAGAGTAAGTATAAGACATACCTCAAATGTAAATTCGGGTTTGTCGAC
Organism: Tanacetum coccineum; assembly: GCA_026074375.1. NCBI lineage: Eukaryota > Viridiplantae > Streptophyta > Magnoliopsida > Asterales > Asteraceae > Tanacetum > Tanacetum coccineum. The sequence goes on along the minus strand of BQNB010023253.1, from coordinate 12,738 downwards.
ATTAGAACCACTAATAGAACTCATAATTGAACATTGCACAGGAAAATGTAATCATGGCATTAGTAATGAAATGGTTAAGATAGCACGCCTTTCTCCCTGATATCTTCTATTTATTTACTTTATTGCATTTACTTTCTAGTAGTTATTATAAATCATTCCAAACCATTTTTCGTGGCAACAATCAAACTAGAACTATTAAACCTTAGCACTTGGGACGACTTCGGATTTACCAAACTACTGCACTATTTACGACCGAGTTCTCTGCCCATTAGTGCGTGTATCGGTATTCGAGTTTTATAAATTTAAAACTTAACAAATAATTTCTTAAAACAATTTACGCATCAAGTTTTTGGCGTCGCTGTCGGGGAGCTAATTTTAGTTGTAGTTTGATTTCTAATATTTTCATTGATTTCTCAGGATACATGATGAACAAGGTAGACATTGAAAACCTCACCATTGAGCAATACATTATGTTAACACAGGAAAAACAAACACAGGGAATGATTAGAACTGAATCCGGTAGGATGATAACAAAGAATATCGATGATATGACTATAGCTGAGTATATGGAGTATGAGGCGGAAATGAGAAGGGATCCTTGGAAATATACTAGGAATTTAGGATTAACCACCATAGGAGGAACTAAGAGTGTTAGATGATATCATTTCATCACCATGAACACAAAAATAAGAAAAAGATTTTAGAGAGAGAAAGAGCTAGAGAGAGAAATAAAAGAGAGAAAAATGAGATGGTTACTTGCACTAAGAAAAGAAAATGAGAAGCAACAACCCTCTCCACACATAGAGAGGGCTTTAAATAGTACATGAGATAAAACCCTAAGATTATTGTTTGGGCTTTATGTTAGGCCGGTCATGACACAAATGGGCTTTAAGCCCGACACCTAGGCCTAATTAGCTTAGATAAATTCCCGTAAACTAAGTTTTTCTTATACAAGGCTCGGGAATATTTAATTACCATCACTTTAATAAAAACACGGCTAACAATCTCCCCCTAAGGGGTGGTCATTCAATTATGGATTCTTCTTGTGACGTCTTGAGTCTTGGAGCCTTGTATTCTTGGGAATTCTTTTGAAGTTCCTTTTGCATGCTTGTGATCTTGGATCTTGATCTTTAACTTGATATTCTTTGACAAAATACTGATATCATGGTCTTTGTCTTTGATTTGTCTTGACTACTGAGATCTCTGAATCTTTATCCTTAAATCTTTATGCCCTCCTTGCGATCTTGTGTCTCCACCCTCATGCTTAAGGTCTTGAAAGCTTGCTGACAATCTCCCTCAACATTTTCTTTAACATGATTACTTGTACCACATCATGGTAGGAGTAGTACTTGATCCACTTGTAAAATACATCTTTGTTAGTGTCTAGCAATCTTGTCAAAAATGTTCTTTTGAGGAAGTGCTTGTACATCAGAGATTGCGGAAGACTTTGACATATGTGCTTGAGCTTTCATCATGTATTTATCTTTGTCGATTGAGCATGAGGTCTGAATCTTGACTCCGCTGGAATAAGGTTGTAACGCCGTCACTCATACCTAAAATTTGATGTTAGTGATAAACAGCAGATATAGACGAATATGGATTTATCATTCGTCTTGAGTTTGGTTACATTAACCTCCGGTTCCGTAAGGACCGTTTTACAGTATAAATACCGTACCTATGATCAGGTAGGTTCAATTTAGAAGAACCTCCTTAACAGGGTTTCCAGCTCAAAGTATTAGATCCTCTAACGCGATTGCATTAGATTCACCGTACTTGCTTGTTCTCATTACCGGAACGTCTCAAAGCAGACAACACGGTAAGAGTGAATCAGATAGTTACTATCTTTCTGATTGAGTCGTCAATTCATATACTGGACCAAAATCGATATCCAGTTGACACAAGCTTGATTCATTTAGAATCTCGCAAGTCACCTACCAAGAGCTTGTTTGATGTTGGCTCAAGAAGGATTTCCATCGTCACTGTGAATACTAAAGAGTATCACTCTGATGTTCTGGCAATTATCACAAGGATAATGCGTAGGACTTATTGATACCAAATGTTGTATAATGATGTACGACATTTTGTATATTGGAATTTGTGTCCTAGTGAGATTTTTGATGGATCTCGTTGGCTCTAGACTCTATAAGTGCACATTTGTTATTTGGTAATCGGAGGCTGGAGCGGACTGCCACCTTTTCAATATCAACGATCTCGGAATGAGAAAGCCGATAGAAACGTGTTGATCTCCGTGAGAAATGAAACAGGGTTGTGCATTGCATCACTGGGTCTATGATGACAATCTTTAATATCATAATCATCTTTGTGATTACCGATAGATTATGTATTGACCCGGTTTTTGCCTAGGATTGTATGGAGGGCTTCTTTCTTTTCACCCTTTATCCTTATAATTCTTTTTCATTCTTCAACCCCTTCAGTGCTTACCGAGACTTCATGACTAGTACTTTGTTGGGTTTGTTCCAGCACTAGCTCCATCTCAGTCGGTACTATTCCCTTATTCTCACTTTACTCCTTTTTTCAATCATACCTAGGACTTCTACTCTATCTAATGGAGTGTTCCTGGGTAGATCCCTCCGGTTCTGGCTGGATCATGGAACGAACATACCTAACCTTAACCGCCTTATAACTCCTTGAGAAACAATAGTTGGTCGGTCTTTGGGGTATTGCCATGAAGATCCATAAAACCATTCGATAAAAAATCAATCAATGTGTCTGAGAAATCATTTAAGACACATTGAGTGTTTTCAGAATTACCAAAAAGCTCCCCTACACATATGCACCATATTATAAAAGAGTTCAGCACATGCGAGGTTTGGGAATGCACTTATAGATTGAAGATCGTATCCGTTATTAATCTGTATTGATCACATTTTAATCACTATTCTCCCCCTCAAAAATTGCATATGTGTTTACAATTTTTGACAATTAGTGAATTAAAAACAAGTTAATGTCCAGAATTCACATGAGCCTAACTAAGTCTTGGGAGAACAGGAGTGCATGCAGAATGAATCATATTATTATACTCCCCCTCAATTATAGAATAGAGTGAAAACTTGGAGTGGGAGTTTGTTGAGCACACAATTTTGAAAGAATTTGAAAATTTCTTTTTGAAAATATCTTGAAAAATTGTTCTTAATAGGAAAATATGTGAGATATATCTTATTTACCATCATTTTCCTTAGTACTTCTCTTAAGCATTCAAAACTTTGAATGTTTATATGACTTTGCTCAAGACCGAGAAGATATGAACTTCCTGTTGTTTAGGATAAATGTACATAAATGAACATTTTCCTTTCTTTAGGGTCCGAGTCCTAAGCTGACATTTACTTAGAAGTCGTAGAGAAAAAGTGAAAGGACATGTTTTGAAAGCATTTAAAACTCTCGCTCGAACTTCATTTATTCACCCGTGTTAATATTAATCAACATTTCTAGGTGCGCAAATGTTATCGATTGTCGAGAGACATGTCGGAGAAGATTATTTTTGTATTTTTGAAATTTTCTGATTTTGTATTTTGCTTTTATAGGTTTTATATTTTTATATTTTGTTTTTCTGATAAAATATATACAAAGAATTACTGTAATTTTGCAAGACGATCAAGTTCCTGAGGAGATAAACTGCGCATACCAAGGCGACGAACCAAATAGTTGAATCGATCTACTGGAAGGGCTTTGGTGAAGAGGTCGGCCAGTTGGTAATCCGTCTTGACAAAATACAGTTCAATCGTACCCTTTTCCACGTGTTCCTTTATGAAATGGTAGCGGACAGCGATGTGCTTTGTTCTCGAGTGTTGGACCGGGTTACAGGATATGGCTATGGCTGATTTCGAATCATAATAGATTGGAATCTTGTTGAAGTGAAAGCCATAATCTGTTAACTGTGTCCGCATCCAAAGGACTTGGGCACAACAAGCGGATAGAGACACATATTCTGCTTCCGCGGTTGACAGCGTCGTACAGTCTTGTTTCTTTGAGGACCAGCTAACCAGCTTTTCGCCTAAGAATTGAGCTCCACCAGAAGTACTCTTGAAGGTGTCTTTACATCTCGCATAATCAGCATCTGAAAATCTGGTTAGTTCAAAGCCAGAATCCTTCGTATACCAAAGACCCGTATTAATGATTCATCAGAGATAACAAAAGATCCTTTTAACCTCTTTGAGGTGTTTCTCGGTTGGCTTAGCCTGGTACCGAGCACATAAACAAGTAGCATGTACATTGTCCGGTCTACTAGCCGAGTAAGTTACAATAGGTACCATCGTGCTATTACATTTCGTTGCATCGATTGGAGACCCATTTTGATCAAGGTCAAGTTTATCTTTGATCTCCATTGGAGTACCAACGGGATCACAAGTTTCCATTCCATATTTTTTAAGGATTTCTAACATGTAGTTGGACTTGTTTATAAATATGCCACGGGGGGATTGGTTAACTTGTAAACCAAGGAAAAACGTCATTTCCCTCATCATCGACATTTCAAAGCGGCTTTTCATGAGGTCAGAAAATAGTTGGGTATACCTAGGGTGTGTAGAACCAAAGATGATATCATCAACATAGACCTGTACTATTAATATGTCGCCGTTGAAGTGCCTTATAAACAACGTTCGATCAATTGTGCCTTTAAAGAAGTGATTCTGTAGGAGAAACATTGACAATTCGTCGTACCATGCCCTTGGTGCTTGCTTTAACCCATATAGTGCTTTCTTTAACTTGTAGACATGGCTTGGATGATCAGCATCAATGAAACCTTCAGGTTGACACACATACACATCTTTTTTTAGCGTACCATGCAAGAATACAGTTTTCACGTTCATTTGAAACACAGTGAATGATTTGTGTGCAACATATGCCAAAAATATCCTGATAGCTTCCATTCTAGCAACCGGAGCGAAGGATTCTTCGAAATCTATTCCTTCCTCTTGGCGGTACCCTCTCACAACCAGACGAGTCTTGTTTTGGATGACCGTGTTTTCTTCATCATGCTTGTTTTTGAATAACCATTTTAAAGTAAGAGGTTTTATGTTATCTGGAGGAGGAACTAATACCCCTACATCAAGCCTTTTGAACTGAAAAAGATCTTCTTGCATTGATTCAATCCATGCAGGGTCAGTCATAGCCTCTTTGACATTCTTCGGTTCCATAGTGCTTACCGTTAATGCATAAATGCACATGTCACCATCGGATCGGAGTTGATTCCTTATCAAAACTAGTCGTAAGGGTTCTCCTATCACTTGTTCCAGAGGGTGATCCTTAGTCCATTGATATTCATGAGGTTATGGTTGGTAAAATGTATGCATGTTCGATGGATCCACATATTTTGAAGTGATGATTCAGCAACACTTGTGGATGGAGTAGCAAAAAGGGATTTACAAACGTATTTGCATCGAACATAGCATTTGGAACATTGTCAGCAATTGTTGCGGTTTGATGCTGAACATGTTCTTGTATTTCAAGCTCGTCAACATCCTGTGAAGTATTTGAAAGATCTGTAGCTTGAGAGGATGCAATTATTGGTGTCGGTGTTGAGTCTGCTGTTGTTGTAGTTGCCGTTGGAGTCTGAAGAACTTGAGGTGCTTGAGCAGCCGGAGCAGTTCTTGGAGCAGATGACGGTTGACCACCAATAAAATCATCATACATAGCTTCGAACAGTAAATCCAGATCACCTTCAGTTGGTTTTTGAGTTGTTATTGTTGACGGAGCATAAGTAAGATCGAGTCCTGAACTGATTTGTCCAGAAGTCATGCTTTGAAGCCCGGGTTTTGAACTGCTTTGTTCAAAAGCCATTGCTGAAAGCTCATCAAATGACACATTCATTGTCTCCATGATTTTCTTTGTCCTTCGGTTGTAAACCCTGTAAGCACAGGAATCAGCAGAATAACCAATGAAAAAGCCAATATCACCTTTTGCACCAAGCTTCCCAATATCTTCACGATCATTCTTGGGATAACAGAGAGCCCCGAATACATGTAGAAAGGAGATATCCGGTTTTCTGCCGTTAATGAGCTCGTATGGTGTTTTGTTAAATCGACGGTGAATGATGGAGCGGTTTTGAGTGTAGCACGCAGTAGCAATCGCTTCAGCCCATAAGAATAACGGTGCACGAGAGAAAATCAACATTGTTCTAGCAGCCTCAACTAACGTCCGATTTCTTCGTTCCACTACTCCATTTTGTTGAGGTGTTCGGACAGAAGACGCTTGGTGAGAGATGCCAACACTATCAAAGTATTCTTTAAGGATTTGATTTTTGAATTCTGTGCCGTTATCGGTTCTTATGATGATGACAGGTGACTGAAGAAGGACAGTAATTCGCTTCAGGAAGGTTTTAATCACTTCTGGTGCTTCATCTTTTGATCTGAGAAAATGTACCCAAGTGTAACGAGAGTAATCGTCCACAATCACCAAAACATATCGCTTTCCATTTATGCTAGCAATTCTCATTGGACCACACAAATCCATATGAAGAAGGTGTAACCTCTGCTTAGAATTTGGAACTGGTTTGGGTGGGTGAGACGCCCTTTTGCTTTTTCCTTGCTCACAGGAGGGACAAAGATGATTTCTACACTTAAATCTGGTAAATGAAAGTCGGCGAGTTCTAAATAAAGGCTGGCCGTTTCTTTGTCGAAATTAACAACCTTTTATAATCATTTGTCCCATTTAGGTCATTGAATTTCTTTTTTTCTGTTTGGGTCATTTTGTAACTAAGAAAAGGCTTAAAAAATGGTCATGTTTATATAAGAATGCTTACTTTGTGTATGAGATGGTAGTATATGTATACGTAGCGTTTGGACTTAAACATGCTTGATCTATATTTAAAGATGGTTTTAACGGAAATAGGCTAACTTAACAATCTGTTGGTGGCTACAGACAAAAAACGAGTTTCATCGCATATTCAGTATTCCATTTATATCTTGCGTACCTTCTTCCTTTTGTGAAGTGTCTCAACTAACAGCATAATAAAGAGACGTCAATTTATGGGGATCGGTTAACATTACACATCTTGCACTCCCACATCTCAGGAAGAGCAAGACATGCCTGATGTAATCAAATTGCAAAAAATTGATGTAATCAAACAACAACATGCTGAACTTTCAAAAGTTTGAGGTTAGTAATGTTTGAAATAAAGCTTTAGTTATATATATATATATATATATATATATATATATATATATATATAACTGAAGTAATGTTTTAAAAGTTTTTAGTAATGTCCTAGCAACATGTTGATGTGTGGGTGGATTGAATGGGTGAACTTTATTCGAACACTTTACGTCATAATTAATACTTCAAATAAGCAATTAGACCAATGAACAAAACTAGGTTAGTATAGTCAGAATTAATTTTTTAGATGATATTGTTAATTTGGCATCTAATAAATATGTGGATTAAAGTAATAATGTGTAACATTTTTCTCAAAGGAGTTAAGATCAACATAGACCCATTATTTGTCATACATCCAATGAATCAATCTTAACCATTTATTTTTTCATCAAAAATAAAAAAACTTATTTTTCACTTTTTTTTAAAAAATAAAATATCTTACAAAAGGTAAATCGTCACACGACAAAAAAATACACCATCGCGACGACTATTTTTTTATCTTTCAGTAGACGGGTGACACGATATAATTTCGAGGAACTTTTTTTCGATTTTTTTTTCAGTCACGAATTGCGAAAATCATATATGATTCGTATAACGAATCATATATGATTCGTATAACGGATCATATATGATTTAATAAAATCATATATGATTTCATAAAATCATATATGATTTGTGATTCCGACGAACTTTTTTTCAATTTTGTTTAAGTCACGAATTGCGAAAATCGTATATGCTTCGTATGACGTAATACAATTTGTTTCGTTATAACGAATCATATATGGATTTCATAAACATACAATATGATTCGTTTATATGGATTTCAAAACATATATAACTTCATTAAAATATAAAAAAAGTTCGTCGAAAAGTACATTGTGTCGCCACTCTATGAAAGATAATTTTAATTTCGTCGCGATGGTTTGTTTTGTTTTGCGTTACGATTACTGTGTGTGTGATATTTAATTTTTAAAAAGAGGTGAAAATGGTTTTTTTTTATTTTTAATTGAAAAATACATAAATAGCACAATCAATTATAGCCATTGATCAAACAATCTAACGGTTTAAAATTGGTTTTGTAGGTTCTATACAAAAAAATGGTTCTGCAAAGAAAATGCCAATATATATATATATATAACTGAAGTAATGTTTTAAAAGTTTGAGGTTAGTAATGTCCTAGCAACATGTTGATGTGTGGGTGGATTGAATGGGTGAACTTTATTCGAACACTTTACGTCATAATTAATACTTCAAATAAGCAATTAGACCAATGAACAAAACTATAGTCAGAATTAATTTTTTAGATGATATTGTTAATTTGGCATCTAATAAATATGTGGATTAAAGTAATAATGTGTAACATTTTTCTCAAAGAGGGTTAAACTAAAGTTTGATTTGTAAACATTTTGGTAACAGCACTAAATGTTTTATGATATAAACTAATTTGGACCCAAACTTTTTATACGTTATGGGTATTTCGCGACAAACCACTAATAACTTTTTATAAGCTACAACTAGCCTAACTCAAAACATTTGAACCCAAGCATTTTATAAGCTACCCGTGATTTATCACGGGTTTATAGGCTAGTAAGCATATATAAAAAAAGCCTTAATTTTTTAAAACTATTCATTATGAAAAAAACACATAATACAAATTATGCAAAGTATGTGCATCGCATCAAGAGGTCATGGTTGATAAAGACGAAGTTAGATATATTATTTCAATTCAAAAACAGTAACTTATTTTTGGAGATGATTGTTTGAATGTGTCAACTTTAATTGCTCAATTGAAACCGGCGATGTTTTTGAAAAAAATGAAATAGAAACTGCTTGACTTCTTGTGGTTTAGAAGGATTGACATTTAATGGAGGAATTGTTACCGATTGATGTTATTGAAATAATTGGAATGGTTTTAAGAATGTTTTTATGACATTTAATGCATCCGAAACTGTTTGTTGGAGAATTGTAGAATTATACTTACCATATATGCCGTGCAAACACGTTAAACGTCGGGTTTGAAATATTTGATTTACTGTATAGATTAGATGAACATAAAAACGGAAGTTATTGAATCTATGAATGAGTTTGCGTTATTTTTGTAAAGCCATTAACACATGTAAATACAAAAAAAGAAACAGTTGTTTGACCTTATGAATATGTCAAATCATTTTTCAATTTTAGACGAACATAAAAACGACAGTTATTGAATCAATGAATGAGTTTGAGTTAGTTTTGTAAAGCCATTAACACATTAACACATAGTAAATACAAAAAAGAAACAGTTGTTTGACCAATTTTCAGCAAACCGTATAACATTTTTTTTAATAACAATTTCTTTTTTTTCTTTTACACTTTAATGGTTTAGATGCATTAGTGCTTATACATTATTACTATAATTAAGGAATTTCACATCAGAAACTTTAATACGGTAATTAATTTTCTAACTTTAAAGACTTGTAAAAAAAACATATTTTATTACATTACATATAGATATAAATAGATAGATAGATAGATATAAATATAAATATAGAATTGATAGAACGTTGAATGTTTAACTTTGACTTTTTTTGTTGACTTGACTTTTTTGGCTTTGACTTGTATCACATCGGGCTTGGCCCGTACCCATTAACCCAATGAAAAGCCCATACCCATTGACCCCTCTTATAAAATCACTCCTTCACATTCAAATTCATTCACACGTACTTTTACAGAGACAAGCTCCCCATCTCTTTTTCATTCGATCCTTCATTCTTCATATGGTACTTTTTTTTACAGTTCTTAATCTTTATTACATACCCTAAATAGATTCTTTAATATTTACATTATTTAGTTCTAATTATTTTTATTTTTTACTTTATTCATTCTTATCAAAACCCTAGCTATAACTACTATGGAGTGGAATCAACAAACCCTAACTTTTCTATCACAATCCTTCCGCGACACCCTTTCGCCTCTCCCCGAACCCCGCCGTCGTGCTGAAAAAAAACTCTCAGACGCCGCCGATTCACCCAACTTCACTCTCGCCGTCCTCCGTCTCGTCGCCGAACCCTCCGTCAACGAACAGATCCGTAATTCCGCTGCTGTTAACTTCAAAAACCACTTGAAAACACGCTGGGGGCCTTCTGCGGCAGCGCCAATACCTGACGCTGAGAAGGAGCAGATTAAGCAGTTGATCGTGTGGTTGATGTTGTCGGCTGGTCCCAAGATTCAGGCGCAGCTTAGTGAAGCGCTTGCAGTTATTGCGAATCATGATTTCCCGAAGCTTTGGCCGGCTTTGTTGCCTGAATTGAAGACGAATCTCGAGAATGCCATTAATGTGAATGATTTTGTGAGTGTGAATGGTATACTTGCTACTGTTAATTCGTTGTTTAAGAAGTTTAGGTATCAGTATAAGAGTGATCTGTTATTGCTTGATTTGAAATATTGTTTGGATAACTTTGCTGCGCCGTTGTTGAGTACGGTGGAAAATTTGTCGGTGAAAATGAGTGGTGCGGTTGGGATTGCTCTTGTGGTTAAGCAGTTGGTTGAGGCGCAGAGGTTGTGTTGTCGGATTTTCTACTCGTTGAATTTTTTGGATTTGCCCGAGTTTTTTGAGGATACTGCGGATGAGTGGATGGATCAGTTTAAGAATTACTTGACTGTGAGGTATCCGGTTGTTGAAAACAGCGATGCTGATGTTATAGCGCTTGTGGATGGATTACGTGCGGCTGTTTGTGATAATATCACTCATTATATGGAGAAAGAGGAGGAGTTGTTTCAGAAGTATTTGAGGGGGTTTGCGGACGCGGTTTGGAACTTGCTTGTGGATGCGTCGGATTCGCCGGGTAGGGAACGGTTGACTGTTACTGCTATTAAGTTTTTGACTATTGTTACTAGGAGTGTGCACCATGCGTTGTTTGATGATGATCAGATATTGCAGCAGATTACTCAGAGTATTGTGATTCCGAATGTGATGTTAAGGGAAGAGGATGAGGAGCTATTTGAGATTAATTATATCGAGTTTATTAGGAGAGATATGGAAGGGAGTGATCTCGATACGAGGAGAAGGATTTCTTGTGAGCTTCTTAAGGGGATTGCGGGAAATTACAAAGACAAGATTACTGCAAAGGTTTCGGAGCAGATTAGGAACTGTTTGGCTTTGTTTGAACAAAATCCTGCTGATAATTGGAAATGTAAGGATTGTGCTATATACATGGTTGTTTCTCTTGCTACTAAAAAGGCAGGTGGTGCTTCTCTCTCGACTGATCTTGTTGATGTTGATAGCTTTTTTAGAACAGTTATTATTCCGGAGTTACAAGGTCAGGATGTCAATGCTTTCCCTATGTTGAAGGCGGGTGCGTTGAAGTTTTTTACCGCGTTTAGGGTTCTGATTCCTAAACCTGTGGCTATGGCTCTTCTTGGTGATGTGGTTCGACTTTTTAGTTCAGATGTTAATGTTGTTCATTCTTATGCTGCTATTTGTATCGAGAAGCTTTTGCTAGTGAAGGATAATGGGGTTCAAGCAAGATATACCACTACTACATAAAATGGCTTTTAGACCTTCTTATTTAGACCTTCTAAGAAAAACACAGGTCTAAATGTTTATTTTTCCTTCTCGGAAGCTATTTAGACCGGTGCCTTTAATAAACACCGGTCTATATAAGTTTTTCGTATTTAGACCGGTTTAAATTAAAATAACCGGTCCAAAATGATATCTTTTAGACCGGTGGTTTTAGTTGTAACCGGTCTATATTCTTAGAATATTTAGACCGGTGTATTTCATTTGCACCGGTTTAAATGAGATTTTTTGAAAAATTCCCCAACGGCTAGAACAGCAGATCTGCTCATTTATACACTTTAACAACCTCATTTACTCCATTCAAACACACGAAAAATACCCAAAATATCATAATTATTACCAAATTCAACCGATTTAAATACAATTAAAAGGTATGGATCTCTTATACATTTATATTAATTTTAACTAATGCTTTTACGATTATTTATGTGAGCTTTTCGATAAAATGTTATACTTATATTAATCACTATTTATGTGTTCATATATATGAATTTGTTATTGTGTATCAACAAAAGTTAACATAAATATTTTTCTAATTGTATAGGAACGTTTGTGTAAATCGCCCTTCTATGGTCGAAATGCATTGTTAGGTTCATTAACTCGCGGAATTAAGATATTTTCTCAATTAATTGTGAAAGAAGCTATTTTATGCAACATTCATGTAGCATAAATTTATTGCAACTCATGCGCCATTAGTTTAATACCCGTCCGAAAATAACCTAATAGAGGTTAACTTCGGATTGTCCCCATTTAGGACTGCTTTTTGAATATTTTGTCTCATTTAGGATGTGAATGTGTATTATCATATTGAGTATTATTTAAGAAAAAATCGATAGTGTTTCCTTTTACTCCTACGAGTATGAGTTATATACACATATTTGGGGAGTTGAGGGGAAATGTTGTCGATTTTTTCTTAATTAATACCCAATATGATAATGTGCATTCACATATGAGACAATGTATTCAAAAAGTAGGTTAGGGTTTACCAATTTCAACCACATTGATACATACTTGTTACATGCATGCATGCATCTTTTTAAATCGACATTGTGTTTGATTACAGATGGATC